>JAPTHA010196973.1:0-11271 GCA_029814585.1 Gymnapogon annona | reverse complement strand
GTGTGTGTGTGTGTGTGTGTGTGTGTGTGTGTGTGTGTGTGTGTGTGTGTGTGTGTGTGTGTGTGTGTTTTTGGGTGGGGGGGCAAATATTAGTATTGTTGACTCAGATGTAATTTTAATTCCTGATTTATTATAGATTTGAAATCTTTTAGTATTTACGTTGGCTCATTTGCACTTTTATTGAACTAATAAAACACAGCCACACCTTTGCACTGGAGTTAAAAGCATCAATGGCACTTTTCAACAGTTTCGTGACTAATTTAAATCATTGTTTTTAATTTATATTTTATATATATATTTTTCCACTCTGCCAACCTATACTTTGGAGGTCTGGTTAAAACTTTCTGTCCTGAGAGTTTGGAGTTTTGCATTTTTTTTGGCAGCCCGTTTGTTGTCTAAACTGTGAAATGAGGACTTGTAGTTCAAATGCTGATCTTATCTCATGCGTCTGCATTTAATCAGACGTTCCTCATGATTGTTGCTCACAGCAGGGGGGCGGGGGGGAGCTCACTGCCACGCCACAGTTTACAGTGAGGCTCTCAACACACTTGCGTTTGTGTGGTGTGTAAACTCGGGCCTGTATTTAGTGTTTGGCTGCATGTACCTCATACACTCTGGTTCCTGCCTTTGGCCTTTAGCTGAGCTCCTTTGTTTACTTTAATAGTAAGAGTCAGTTGGTGCATTGGATAAATATCGCCGTTACTTTTTTTTATTATCAGGAGCAGATGTGGAGCTTTTGTTGGGAGAAAAAAAAGAAACAGCTCTCTGATGAGCACACACACACATACACATACACGCAGACGCGCACACACAGAGCCTGTAGATAGATGGCAGAGAAGCACTTCATCTCTGCTATGATGCGATACAGTTCATTCTTGCCGTAAAAAAAACAAAAAAAAAAGGTAACATCAACACTGTACTCGCTGTGAAAATTGAAAGAACCAGGCTACTACAAGAAAATATATATATGAATAGAAATATACATGTGATACATATGACATATAATATACATCTCAATATATATGTCACTTTTTCAAACATTTCATTTATTTATTTCTTTTTTAAAACTGCTTCTTTTAAAATTTTTCATAGGAAATCTTTGTAGTTACATTCATGCGACCTCTCTCAACCACAACAGCAGGATGGGAGTCAACAGACAAACAACAACAACAACAACAAACACACACACACACACATGAACCGTATGAGATCTACAGAGACATATGTTGACCTCGCACCTCCTAAGTCCTACAAGCCCTACTTGAGTCCGAAGAGCTTATCCAGTTGGATGCACTGGTACATTTTCTATGTAGTTTATATAGTCTATAAATGGTTCTGTATGTTGTAGTACATCCTACTTATTTTTTTTTTCGGTTAGGTAGGTTATTTTCTCACTACAGTTCACACAACTGTTGACTTCTTCAACCACATCTTGATTTGGAAGGGGGGCGGAGTCTAATGTCCATTTTCTATCAATACATTTCTTAGTGATTGAATTTCTGTCAGTTTCTTCACATACTTTGACAGTTTGAGTTTATTTGCATTCACTAGTACATGGACTTCACGTTCCAGTGGAAATGTGACCCTATGGATATTCCATAGAGCTTCACATACACCCTTGACCTGAGATTGGTCACTTTTTAGGTTGGTTTATGATCTTTTTTTAGTTGTAAAACTGGAACATGAGTTATTGGGCATCTGTTACTGCAACATAATATAGGTGGGTTCGCCTTTGCTTACATAAAGCAATACAAAAGCCATGCTGTGCTCTGATGTTGTATAACAAAAAAAAATAATTATATACATTATGTAACACATACATACAGTGCTGTGAAAAAAGCCATCAGTAGTGTTTGTTCTTTTGTGAAGTTTTATGGACCACACACGCAATTCTCAGATTTAGCAACGTTATGCAGCATTAAAAAAAATAAAAAATAAAAACTTTAAAGAAAAAAAAGAAAAGCCCCTACAAATTAAGGTGTCAAATATTAATATGATAATAATGGTATGAGATTTACTGCACTAATGGTCTGTTGTTGTCCACCAGATTTTATTCAACAGCTGTCAGATGTTTCTTATTGTACTGGTAACTTTTTGTGATGGGAAACAATCTCACACTATGTATAGCCTTTAGAAACAGTTTAGTTCTGTTTTTTTTTTTTTGGATGGGTGGGGTCTTTAACACTACGTCAATATAGACAGATAGCTCAGTTGGTAAGGCACCGGGCTGCTGTATAGGGGACCTGGGTTTGATTCCAGGGGTGAACATCCAGTGGGTTGTGTCAGGAAGGGCATCCGACGTAAAAACTCCTGCCAAATCAAAATATGAACTGGAATTGCTGTGGCGACCTGGGAAGGGAAAAGCCGAAATAAATCATCATATACGTCTGTATTGTAATATTATATATATTATATTGTAATATATATGCAAACAAATGTGCAGATTTGTTGCAACCCTGCAGAGAACAATTTTGCACAGTTCATCATCATGTGTCGTGCTTTATTTGACCCGGTAACCACTGATTTCACTCTAAACCTAAAGTGATTGAATCAAATGCATCTGTCTCTGTGTATGAACCGTCCTGTACTCTACTTACGTAACAAGTTGTGGTTACCGTCAATGGTGGCGGCCGACACAGTTCAGTGATATTTTAAGCCACCTCTGGGGACTATGTCAACTGGACGTGTTGCTGGAAGTCACGTGGCCCGGACGGGAGCGGAGATGAGAGCAGTTTAAAAAGAACAGTGGCATTTCTGATGCACAACCAAGTCACGCGGCGCACAAAAGGCTTTAGTGGCAGATGTGGATATACATTACATACAGTCTCTCTCTCTCTCTCTCTCTCTCTCTCTCTCTCTCTCTCTCTCTCACACACGCACGCATACACACACACAGAGGGACGTTACAACAGATGTGGAGAGAGCAGTTTGATACCGACACGTCACCGGGTCGCTGCTGGCAACCATCTGCCGTCCATGCTGACCATTTCCTTCGGGTGAATCCTGTCTGAATTCACACTCTTTAATCCTGTTCTTGCTTTGTCTCACATTTTGGCGCTTGAAGGTCAGTTCAACACAAGTCGCTATTGCCTCCCCTCTAACTTTAAGGCAGGGGTGTCAAACATGCGGCCCGGGGGCCAAATATGGCCCGCCAAAGGTTCCAACTTGGCCCCTGAGAAACGCAAAAATTACACTTATCAAGATACTCATAGGTATATTAAGTTATATATATTTAAGGTTTTAATTCAGTTTCTATATACAACACCAGCCAAAATATTATTATAAGAACCTATAAATACTCATAACTCCAAATGTTTGTCTATATCTACATCTATATATATATATACTCATAACTCCAAATGTTTGTCTATATCTACATCTACATCTATATATATATATATATATATATATATATATATATGCAGATATGCTGTATATATTTTTGTGAATATTTTCTTGTATTTGGCCAGTATTTGCACCAATCTGAATTTCATGTAATGAAAATGAAACTGTGGAGGGGAAAGACACAGTATTTGCCTCCGAGATTTCGAAGACTCAAGGAATAAATCAGCGCAGAATGGAAATAAACAAGTAGGCCTATTTAAGCCTCCAGTGTCCAGAGTCACAGTACAAATACAGGTTATTCTTTTTTCTTTTTTTTCTTTTTTTTTTCCACTTTATTTAATCAGGTTAAAAAACTCAACACACAAAAAAAATGCAGTCACACACTCCAGAATAACAGGAGAGTGCATAATTATACAGTGCAATTACAAGATACAGTTAACGTGATTTGTCTGTTCCTAATGATGGTCTTCAATCCCCCCCCCCCCAAAATTTAAAAGTTGTGTTACATTTCAGTTTTCAAATACATTTTGAACTATACCTTTCTTCATTCGATTAGGTTCTTTGACTTCACACTGTGCAGATACAGTGATAATCGCTCCCATATATAAATGACTTAATTAACGTATGACTCAATTATAATGTAATTTAAACATGGTGCTGCTGCAGGCGTGCGGACCTCCTTAAGTCATTCTCCTGGACCACAGGAATGGGGATAATCCTAGGAACGAACGTGATGGTGGACCCAAAGGCAGAGGCGAGAGTCGGTGATGAGTTTTAACAACGGTTTATGAAGGGATTGAAAGTTCAAGTCTATGTTTGTATCCAAATAACTGACAGGTGCAGGTCTGGGGTAGGGAACGGGATGGCGAAGGACGATGGTACAGACAAGGGGGACACAGGCTCAGAGTATCAGGGCAGAAGCAGCTGAGTCCGAACCAGTGTGAGTCCTATCTGGGGAAGAAAAGGCGAAGCAAAAGGCAAAAATAAAGACGAAAGGCGCGCGACAGGTCATTATTCAATTCAGATTCAGTTCAGTTCAAATTCACTTTATTTATCCGTTAGGAACTTCATTTGCAGAGAGAGCACCAGGCACAGTAACAAGATCAAACATGTCCACACATACTGCATAGTCCATAAATAAATAGTCTAAAGCACAAGATAAAAACACATATCCAACAGGGCTGTACAACTAGTACAGACAGCAGTTGGTAGCTGTGATCAGCCATTTAGGAGGCGGATAGAGGTGGGGAGGAAGGAGGAAGTGCCCCTCTTCGTCCTCAGTGGCAGCGACCTGTACCTGCGCCCTGGAGATCAGGGTGCCTTTCTTCACTACTCTGGTCTTGTAGGTAGAGGGGAACGGCTGCTGCTCCTGACCTATGATTTTGCTACTGATTGTAATGATTTTATTGAGCATGTTGCGATGACTGAGAGTAAGTGAACCAAACCAGGCAGTGATATTAAATGTGAGGACGGATTCAATGTAGCATTTATAGAAGGGAATAAGGATGGATTGGCAGGCAGTCAAGATCATGAAATACGCTTAAGTACAACGACGAATGAAAATATAAACTGGCGACGAGACAAAGGAGATCAGGGGTTTAAATACACAAAGGGGAGACAACTAGACACAGGTGAAACACATCAGGGCTAATAGGGATAATCATAACAGGTGGGTAAAAGGTGGGAAGTAACACCGCAAACGCCAGGCAAGAGTAAATCTACCAAAAATAAAACAGGAAGAGACAGGACAAAAACAAACTCAGTGGACAGATGTGACAGGATATGTGTTGTGTGTGTATGATCATGCTCAGAGTGTTTGTCTGATGTCTTACATGGCTCTACCGCTGAAGACGTACTACACATCATATCAGATTATGCAACGTGAGCTTAATGTTGGTTCTTTTTATGTCGAAATCTTTTGTGCGTTTGCCTAGGGGTAACATGTGTTGTACCCCCCCCCACACACACACACACACACCATGTGAGTAATGTACTCACCATGCACACGCTCGCACAGCTGCTCATCGTGAAGCCCATGCAGTTTGTTGGCCTTAATTAACCAATGTCTCTAATTAGTGCCAGGTTATTCTAAGGAGTGTGCACGAGAATAATTACTGAGGGAACAACTGAGAGGAGACGACTACTACCACTGGGCTGCAAAGTGGTGAGTGACATACGCAGCATTGTATCCTGTGTGGTATAAGTGATAGTTTATTGGAAATGTGGGCAGCGTCCTCATTGTGTGTGTGTGTGTGTGTGTGTGTGTGTGTGTGTGTGTGTGTGTGTGTGTGTGTGTGTGTGTCTTAAAGCCATGCCGACCCTCCCTTTGCTGCAGCGAATAACAGCGACTATAAATAAGCGGTTCGGAAATTGAGCAACAAAGGTGTTCAATTCAAGACAGTTGCCACACATATATACAGAAATGTTAGCTATTTTAAGACCCACATCCCACTGCTGAAGCCTCTGTTACCGTGGTAACCAGGTTGCCTGCTAACAAGAGTCCTCCATATGAACTCTTAGTTACTTACCTTCTCAGATGCGATTCACACTTGCACTAGTTGCTTTTTTTTTTTTTTTTCTTTTTTATTGCTTCTCTCAGTGTGTTTTAATCTCCTCGTTAGCTTTGGATCACAGTGGGGGAGGGGAGTAGGAGGAACTTCCCCTTCCCCTAAAACTTTGAGCTGGCTCCCGAGTTTTCATCCGCAGCATTTTCTGAATGACAGAGGCAGTAGAATTGTCAACAAGCCTGAAGCGGTTGACTTCCATGAGCGCTGTACTGCTGCATTATTTATCCACTTCTGTCTGCTTACAGTCCGACACCAAGCTGAAGCTGTCTGTCATGTAGTGTCTTCCAGTGTTTTTTTTCCGTTTTTTTTTTTTTTAATAAAAGGCCAAAACAAACAAACTACATACACAGCCTGCAGATGGGTGTCATGTAGAATGATTTCTTTTGGACTTAGCCCCTGTCTTTGCTTTTAAATGCAGTTTTCTCTCTTTTATCTCTTTCTTCAAGTTTTTAAATGCTGTACCTTTGGTCACGCAAACCACATTGAGGTATGATGATCCTTTCGGCTTTTTTTTGACACATTTCATATACAGGTGGTCCTTGGGTTACATCCGAGTTCTGTTCCTACGTCGGCCGTCAACCCGAATTTCACCGTAAGTTGAAATTAACCCTTTAGTACACCCCAAATACCCCCTAAATATCTGAATAAATAGCCAAATACTGTACACGTTTTATACTTTTTATTAATTCAATAAAAGAAATTAAAATAAAAAATAAGATGCTGTACTGTACTTGCTATCACTGCTGGAGGATAGCAAGTACAGTACGGGGGGGGGGGGGCTGTGAGAGCAGGTGCAGGGTCTTCTGTAGACGTTGAAGGTATGGGTTCTACTTTGGTTTAATACTTGGAGATGTCCGCCTGGAAGGAAATCTTCCTCTTTCCTCCAGATCTCACGGTAGCACCGTACACTGTCCTGATCACTGTAGAATTCGTAGGGGCTGAATCCTTCATGCGGTCTAAAATACGGACTTTGTCCTTAATAATGGTCGACACAGTCGTCCGACTGAAGCCTAAGACTTTACCAATGTTTGTTGGTGTCTCACCTTTCTCCGACCGTTTTATGGTGTCCAGCTTTGTTTCCATCGTAATGGCTTTCCTCTTGGCTGAACCAGCATCGCTGGGTGCTTTGCTTTCTTTTTTGGTGTGAAAAAGGAGGGTGACAAAGCCGAGTATACTGATAATTACGGAGCACAAACACAGACGCTGTACGCTACGCAGCAACAGTATGGAGCTGGGCACAAAATGGTGGGTGCCGTAAAGTAGACTCGAGCGAGGTAAAGTCGAAATGACGTAAGTCGAGTACGCCGTAACGCGACGACCACCTGTATTTGATTTGGCAGAAGTTTTTACGTTGGATGCCCTTCCTGACACAACCCTTGTATTTATCTGGCCTGGAGACCGGCACAATGGGAGGCCTCCTTGTGGCTACTGTAGGCAGTAGTCTGAAGGGTCTTGCCCAAGGACCCACACTGGACGCTCATCCTGGGAATCGAACCCAGGTCCCCTATGCACCAGCCCGGTGCCTTAACAACTGAGCTATCCAGCCACTCTTTTTTTTTTTTTTTTTTTTTTTAAAATATGAAACGCGTTATATAAATAAAGCTGCCTTTCCTTGCATTGCCTTAGCTGAGGCTATCCTAGTACAACTCCAGTTCCACAAGAGGTGGATGCTGGTGTAAAATGTAAGTGAAAAGAAAATGCAATGATTCACACATTCATTGCGCTGCAGCTTTTCATCTGTAAACATCATTTCTGGGCACATGCTGTCATACAAGACCTATTACGTACACTTGCAGCGTCACGTTTTCTGAAGTGTATATATGATTGTTCCCGCAGAAGACATCATTCAGATCAGAGTTTATGTTGTTCTTATGTTGCCCTTAAATACGTACAACACAATGATTTGCAAAATCTATAGTGCTGCGCCCTTTCTTCTGTTCACAGTGTTTCTGGGAAAATGCTGTCGTACAAGGTGCATTATGCAATTTAATTGCACCGCTGTGTTGCTCAAGTGTATATGCGACTGTCCCCGCAGGAGATGTCGTCTAAATAAGAGCTTCTGGTGCTCTTAAACCTGTGCGCACCTTTCAGCGTCGATGTGCCTTTGTCTAAGTGCTCCAGCTGCATGTTCCGTTGGCACTAATGCAGCCCCATACCATCACAGATGCAGGCCTTTGAACCCAGTGCCGATAACGAGTCGGACGGTCCCTGTCCTCTTTAGTCTGGGGGGCACAAAAGAAATGCAACCACGCAACAAGTTTTTTTTTCCCCCCACTTTGCCTCAGTCTGTTTTAAATGAGATTTGGTCCCGATAAGGCAGCTGCAATTCTGGGTCATGTTCATACGGTTCCTTCTTTGCATGACAGAGCTTTAACCTATATTTGTGAGTTCACTGTGTTCACACATCTCTGAGCCCACGCAAGGATTTTTCCATCACAGAATCATACCTAGTTTCAAGCAGCATCACCTGAAGATATGGGGCGTTCAATATAGACCTTCAACCTTTTCTCTTGTGTATGCACATTTCCCAGTCTTTTTTTTTTTTTGAATAATTATGTGCTCTAGCAGACGAGATATACAGTTTTTAAAACTTGTGATGTTACACATTATTCTGAAGTTGTTCCACAATTTACAGATGGTTTTTCCCATTTCGGTCATTAAATATCTGCATTTCTCAGCCTCATTAATGCACTAGTTTTTTTATCATGTCAGTTAATTAAACTATCCTCAGAATGTTCCTCAAGCTGTTTCTTTATTGCACCACTTACTTTTCCGGCTGTTTGATTTGATTTCCTTCCTTGTAAATGTGGTACTGTTATATTTCTATTTTCTATCTCTCTTTTTTTTTTTTTTTTAAATCGGAACCATATTCTTAGTTCTTTTCCCTCTCACTTTTGACTTTCGAACATAGTCTGGCAATTATGATATATTGTCGACTTTGTACTACTTGTAGTCTTTTGTTGTTGTCGTTGTTGTTTGTTGTTCTTTTTTTTCTTTTGTTTGCATGGCTTGCTCGAACTGAATTGAATTGAATTGAATTGAACTATAATTTGTGCCCACTCTTATCTGATAAGCCAATGAATAATGGATCAATAATGTTAAGTGCTACTGGCACCTTGAAAAGCGCCATAGAAATACAGTCCAATACTGTTATTTTCTCTTGGAAATTTTTCAAGTTTTTCAGCCTCAAACAAAAGAAAAATCCATTTTTTTGCCACCAGTGCAAATTCAGCTTTAGTCAAAAGTGTGTGGTTAAGATCCGCGGTGGTATTTCTCAGCATGATCGAGAAACGAAAAGAACGCGGCACATGGAGGCCTGAGTTAAGTGGCCAGTTTACTGAACTGTGAGACACTTAAGTTCAACACGTCATTAACCACGAAAATATGACTCAGTGCACCGAAGCAGCATGACTCTGGAGTCAACCAGTTCCCTTTCAGTCCCCAGAGATGTTGCGTATGCACTAGTGACGTGCGGTGAAGTTGTCGGCTGGTGAGACACAGACTTCACCACAATCAGTTTACAAACATGTGAATCTATAGAGGGGCTTATTCACTATTTGATTAACGGGTTTAAAATATCACATCAGCTTCAATCACATACGAACCGTAGCACACAATAAAAGCACAACCCCCCCCCCCCAAAAAAAACCCCAAAAAAACATTACAGTGGTCAGTGGACCAAACATTTTTTACGCCACCGAATGGTTTAATGTGTGACAATATTTTCATGTACCGGTGTTCACCTACTTCCTCATTTGGCACAAGTTGTGTCGAGTAAATACAACAAAATAAAAATGGAAACCGAAGAAGAATCTAGACACACATCTAGACTGAGTCACTGTGAGATGAAGCAGAGAGGATGCGGTAGATTTTCAAAATAAAACGTTGTTCAGCCTACAGAGGAAAAACTCAACAGGATGTGTGCACTTGACTCGCTAACTCTCGCTTACAGTCACTGACTGAACCCCTGGAGTCACCAGCGCCCCCTACCATGAGGCAGGAGAACTGCGTGCCTCCCCCAGTGCCTTTAACAGCCGTTTAAGTCTCGCTGCTCAACACGAGAAATACGTTACACGCATACAGTTGCTGAAAAAAAAAAAAACAATCAGCTAAACTATGGAAATTCAGTTCATATAGCAGATGTGTTTGAAGATTTTAATAGCGACGTTACAGAGAGACAGCAATGTGGTCTCACTGCACAGACCAGTACAATGTGGTCTCACTGCACAGACCAGTACAATGTGGACTCACTGCACAGACCAGTACAATGTGGTCTCACTGCACAGACCAGTACAATGTGGTCTCACTGCACAGACCAGTACAATGTGGACTCACTGCACAGACCAGTACAATGTGGTCTCAGTGCACAGACCAGTACAATGTGGTCTCAGTGCACAGACCAGTACAATGTGGTCTCAGTGCACAGACCAGTACAATGTGGTCTCAGTGCACAGCACCAGCACAGTCAGCAGAGTGATTGCGCAATCCCAGATGAGGCTGAGCCGACTGCTGCCTCTCTTCGCAGTATTTGGTTCATAAATGTGAAAACTCAGCAATTTTGATTAAAAGTTTGTCTAAATTGGGTCAAGTTAAATTAAAAATAAGTGTACAAATCACTGGTTAAATAAAACCACTTATTTCTTTTTGCTTTTCACGATGACAGGTGAGGCCGTGCCTCACTTGCCTCCCCTGACTGCACCTCACTGGTACGCACCGACGCAGCTCAACGTTACTGTAGATTGTCATTAGTTGTGCATATTTTATGGAACCTCATTATAGTCCAGGATTGTTTTCTACATCCACGACCTCATACACGCGCAGAGTGTTTTCCCCCTTTTCCAGTACTTTGAAGCCTTTCTTGGCTCTCCACCTCTTCCATTACTGTTTCATTAAAGATGAAGTCGGCCTACTTCTCAGGAACCTGCAGCTCCGGTGAATAGAGACAATGATAGTGCAAGACTTTTTTTTTTTTTTCTCCCCCCCGAGGCAACTCTCGAACCACACATGGAGAACATTGTCATCAGCAACACTCACAGAGAAGCACACACACACACACACATTCACACACTGAGAAGATATTTTACTGATGCAATCTAACTGAAAGTGTCCATTCAGCAAAAAAAAAGAGAATGGAAGCATCATCTACCAGTGTGTGTGTGTGTTTGTGTGTGTGTCTGTGAGAGAGAGATGGAGAAAATAGGCACAAACAGGAAATCATTAAACAGTTTCTAAAAAAAAAAAAACACATCTCTCCTGCTATCTTATTACCATGGTTACTTTTACACCAGCTACACACACACACACACACACACACACACACACACACACACACACACACACACACACACACACACACACA
>JAPTHA010196878.1:0-11278 GCA_029814585.1 Gymnapogon annona | reverse complement strand
CATATATATCTTGCACTTATTGATTTTTCAGTACATTCAGCATGTTTTGCTGCTATTCACAGAAGACCCTCTTGTGAGTCAGAGCAGACCTCTCGTCATCAAAACAGAATCTGTTTTTTCTTTTTCTTTACACATAAACTGTATTTTTGGTCCAGATAATTTGAAGAGTGTACAAAATAACAATTTAACCCAAAAACAACAGTTCAAAAATATGGAATGCATTTTTTAAAATTGTGTTGTTATTTAATTTACCTGCTGGAAATCAAAAACAGGCAGACTTTTATTTGCCCTGACATCTTAATAATGAGTGAAAATTAAGATTAATACAAAGACATGTACCGATCGCAGAGCCAGGCGCAGTGACTGAAGTGTGTGCTGCAAAGCATTATGGGGGTTCATGGTTAGCAAAAGTGTTATGTGTTGGTACCCTGAGTGAGAAGTATAGTGTGTTTGATGTTCTACCATTATTTACATCATGGTTGATGAAAATGTTAATATAAGAGCACCCATTTGGGCCAGTGAAACATCTGCTCTGTGTGTCAGTCTTCCACGCAGCTCCCCACAATATTTTGTTCTATGAAGGTTGGAGAGATGGAGCAAATATGTGTTAGAAACCCATCTTCTTGCATACATGACACCCGTCTTGGTCTATAGTACAACTAGTAGTTATAATTAGTCCTGCTTTTCTTCTGAAAGACGCTTGTGTTCACTGTAACAATACCCAGGAACCTTGGATGCTGTTGCCATGGAGAAGAAATGAGGCAGAATCAGCTGAACTGCTCAACAGCAGTAGTCGGTAAACAATAAAACAATCATCCAGTAGATGAAATGCAGTAATCACCTTCATCTTTGCGCCATTCTGTGTGTAATCAGCATCTTCACTGTATATCTTTAAACACTGACGTACCACACCGACATATTTATATCCAAGCCCCTGTTTTACTGCTTCCCCCATGCTGCCAATTATCAGTTTTAATGAGAACAATTCGCACCTTCTCTGTGACTTTGTGGTGTTACTTCTCGTGGCAGAGAGAAGGGAAGGAAAGCCAAAGACAGAGTCAGAGGCAGTCACAGTCAAGTTTGAGAGCTGTTTTTCTCCTGAGGAAAATATCTGGATGTTCTACTTTCTCCTGCAGCAAGTCTCTTACATTGTCTGCTGCAGCTGGAAATGAGGTTAGAGAGATGAATGAGGCCGAACCGAATGTACTGCACCCAAAACCTAAAAAAAATACCAAACACACAGCAAGACGCTTCAGACAGACGTAGAACCGGTGTCAGTTCTCTGTGGTTTTCAGGCAGAATCACAGGATACACGCACAGATACCACCTTCGTTAACCTTTGTGTTTGTTCGTTTAAATGTTTGTGGAAAGACCATGTGATAAGGAACTTTTGTTTTTATGGGAAATTGCTTTATTGACTGATAAAGGTCTTTAATTTATGTATGTAAGGTGCCCTGCTTGGGCAAAAACTTCATAATTGCTTTTCAATATGTTCTAATTCAAATGGTCCGAGAGGAGATGAGATGAGGTGTCTATATACAGTACACACCCTGTTTTTTTAAAATAGTGTAAAATCCAACCTAAGACACACTTAAGTGGGTGTTTTCATAAAACTTCCTTTCTTAGAAAAGCCTTTTCTGGCCGATTTTATCTGTTGTTTAGATTTTATATTTTTTTATTGTATGTTGTATATTGTAGTTTTTTTAACTGCACACTTTGAGATTTTGTTTAAAATGTAAATGCATTATAATTAGTTTATTATTATTATTATTATTATTATGGTGAGGAGGAGGATTAAATGCACGAATGACTAAACCAACCACTGCTTGGTAGATGATTCAACACAAGTTCAGAAAAGTGTCTTTGCTTCTCACATCATAATCAGTCTGTAGTTCAGGATTGAGGAGATGGAGAAAGGGGAATAAAAAGAGGGGTTCTTGGGCAGTGATTGCAGGTCCATCACATTACTTGCGTAAGAACAGCTCCTGGCAATTCTTGCACTTTATGGCACATTGCATATATTATGCACATAGTACTTTTTTTTTACCTGTTTCAGCATCTTTTGCACTGTCTACATCTTGCAGACTATTTTGCAGTTTGACACGTAACATTTCTTTGCACTGTCGGCATATATAGCTTGAACTCTGTTTATATGTATGCTTAAATTCCCTTTTTTGTAACAGTAGAATGGGTAAAACAGCCTTGGGAGGATGTCTGTCTGCATTTCACTGACTTCCTGTATGTTCATGTGAGAAAAAAACTTGAAACTTCTGCTTCGACTTCTCTGTGACAGTAAATATTTGAAATCATGAGGATATTAAACTCATCCTGTTCTTGTCGTCATTTGTTGTTTGAACTGCATTTACTTCATTTCAGTGTCCTCCACTTCCTGTCAGTTTCTGAATGTTGCCGTGCTCTTATCAGAGGAATAAAGACTCGCTGCGTAGTAATTTTTTTTTCCCACCCTGCAGCCAATCACTGTTGGTTTTATTTATTTGTTCTCATGTGATTGGGTGATAGGCAATGTCCTTTAGTGGAACACTAGTGATGTCAGACCAATTTCTAACAGCTATTTTGAGTTCTGTCAGGTAAACTCAAGCTTTCACAGGTTCATTAAAAAAAAGAACGCAGGATGCAGGATGCTTTGGATCACCAGGTAGAAAACATCCAAGACTCTACTGGCCTCGGTTCAGTTCTGGCTTATTTGCTTCACATCCATTCCTTACAACAATTCTGCCTTTTTTCCTATCTTGCACCACTGACTCTCTGAAATAATTATTAGTCTTTATTTAATACAGAAAAAATTACTCAGATTAAAAATGTATTTTGCAAGAGTGCCCTGAAGAGCTACAGAAACTAGTAATGTAACCATTCATCTACACTGAAAACCTGCATAAAATACAGAATAAACCTCAATATTTCAAATACCATACTTAAAACATACATCTTCCAACACCGGCAATAATTTAAAAAGGTACTAAAAGTAACATCAGCAAAGTTCCTGAAGAGCATCTCACAGCAGAGTTGATTCAATCAGCTCTAAAATCATTTAAAAGGACTTTGAATGTACTTATAGTGACCAGCTACTTCATGGTTATTGCCCTCTGTGGGTTTTTCCAGGAAATGGGTGCAGAGCAGTCAAACGTTTCCTTTCCAGGTTCAGTTTTGACATTCGGAACATACAGATTATAGTTATTGAAGTTGACAAAAAGATGTAGACCTATTAAGAAGGGACAGATTCGTCAGTGTTCCCTTCAGCAAAGCCCCCATTTCCTCTGTCAGAAGTAGGATTCCAACCCACATCTCCAAAGAGACTGTAGACTTAATCCAGCACCTTAGACTGTGTAGCCACACAGTATTGAGAGAAGCAGACCTCCAACACATCCATAAATGAAAGTACACTAGTCATATAAACATATGTCATATCATATAAATAATATCTGCCACAGACATGAAAATGAACACAAAAAGACCAAAAATGAATACACAATTTTTTTCTCTGCACATAAACACCTAACTGCTGCTCTCGTATCTTACATTGTCTTACATTCCCACAGTCCCGTCTGGCCTCGGCGCCAGCAGTGGATAGGAGTTGATATCTCCTGTGTGATGAAGCAGTACAAACAGACGCCGTTTGAATTTACCTGAATACATTCTGATTTGAGGATGAATTTGGGCACCACACAAGGAATGTTGGCCTGGTAGAAGATGGTGTGAGAGACGCACTGCAGCAGAGGCTCTACCGGGGTCACACAATGCAGGATCACCCCCCGACCCAAGAAACTGTGGTTAAACAGCAGAAACACCACTCCCGGACCAACCTGAAACACACATGAATCATTCAAATTTATGACAAGAGCACGCTGCTAATGTATGTACTGGAATAAGAACAAAGAGGAACCGTACTAGTGTTTTCTACAATCAATTGGTGCAATTAATTTGGTGCTTTTTCTTAGTGGTAACACCAAGCTTTAAATGAAACGTTGTGTCACTGATCAAGTACCGCTCTATTTTCTCTCTTTCTGAAGTTCAAAGATTACCTGAACTCTCTGCTGCTGCCTTAAATAAAACAAAAGATAAATATATAATAGGACAGATGTTCACATCATGTCACTTAGGTTTTCACAGCTAATCTGCCCCCGGCCGCATTTTCTTCCAATAATTAAAGTAGACAAGAATGCAAGGTATTATGTAATTCTATAAATATTGAGGTAGTGAATCTAAACAGTTTATATAGATGGTTATGTGACAGTAACACATCAAATAAGACATAATAAAGTACATATAAAATACAGGATGAAGCTCATAAGAAGGAAGTGAGGAAAACATAACTCACATTGATAGAATGTGTAGATATATGCATTTGTTCTACTCAAAAACTGCACAAAATGTCACAGTAGTATTGTTGGAGTATTTAGAATAAAGACTTCTAATGTTATATGCATTGTGCATTGACATGAACTAAATTTATTGACAGCAAGAGGTAGTAGTCAGTCACTCTGCTCGTCTCCTGCGGTGAGGAAAACCAGCACCAAGGTCGAGTTGAAAAGAACAACTGTACAGAAACAACTAGAAATGATCAAATCTCGACACATCGCCGTTGTTTTCTCCAGTCAACGCAGCTCTAAAATGAAAACAATGGAATTTGAAGAGTGTTTAATCTACATAGGTGAATTTGATTCTGCCACTTAATGAAGGTATAAAGTTATTATGGGATGCTACTATCTTTACTAAATTGCTATTTGTTAATCCGCAGTTCAGACTAAACCAGTTCTGACCTTGTTTGATTCCAAACAGATCTTTAGGTCGTCTAATGACAACACAGACCTACAGTAAACAGAGGTGATTAGTGGTTTTACTGAGACTGTTTATAAAAACAGAGCTAATATAAGAAAGCTATAATGTACACCATCAGTTGATTCAACATGTGAAGATTGTAAGATACTGTGTTATTTTGAGTCACTGTCAAAATAAGTAGAGCTCCGACTTTTAGCTTGAAGAAGTTATTTTTACCATAAAAAAAATCTAATAAGACCTATACACCTTCATCAGCCTCATAATCAAATTCACCTCAGAAACACTGAGATTTCAGCATCGAATTTTTAAAAAGACTCACTACTCCCTCTAGTGGTCATATAAATCCCTCAGCATGTCAGTAAATGCAGTTTGAATCTGTACAGTCCAATACATATGGACCTTTTACATATCAGAACATTTACTTTAAACACTAAAATGATCATTTGGGAACATTTCATTATTTAACAGTAAAAGTACTGCATATACTCAATGCTATCAGTTACCAATGTGTCTTTGCATCTCTTTTGCATTATTTCATGTTATTTCCTCTGTGGAAACAGCCTCCCTGCTGTATTCATCAGGGACCACAGTGGCATTGGTTGACATCATAATACTACTAAAATTATTACATGTATCTACATTTCTGAAGCAGTAGTGGGAGACTTTTAAAATGCGGAAGTTTTGGTGAATTGAATGTTAATATAATTATGCATTTTCTATGTAAATGGAAGTGAATGGAGCCTTGATATGATTCAAACTGATTCAGATTGAACTGCAGACCCTTTGAGAAAGAAGTTACAAAAGGAGGAAGTTAAGACACATCAGTGAAGCAACGGACATCACCTCACTTCCACGCTTGGAGCTATCGTAATGATAGCTCTGAAAAGAGAACAAAGAATGTCTGCAGAGAAAGTTTTAAATCTCTGAAGAAATATATCTTTAGCATTGAAAAACAGACGGAGCTCATGGACATGAAGATTCAACAATCACAACATTAAGATAAGAGTGACTCATTTAAAAAGGTCATAATGAGAAATAACTGATAATAAACATCAGCCACAACTTGACCTGATCGTTGCTTTGTTTAAGCTCACGTGACTCATGTGAGGGTCGTATTAGGTCAAATGATGAGTTTACAGGACAGACAAAAAAAACAGTGGCAGCAAATCAAAACTGGCCTGTGGCTGATACAAGTAAACTAAGAAATTTAGGTGGCATCAAATGAATCAGTGGTCTAAATATTTGTGATAAGAAGAAAAAGTGAATACATTTCCCAGAATGTACTGTGGGACCTTTATCATCTTAATAATAAATCTGTGGGAGTCAACTAGACTTTTATATTTCTAGCGAAATTATCCAGTGAGATTAAATGTAGACATGTCATGACTCATCTCCGCCTCAATCTGCCTCCCAGTCAGAGTTTTCAGAATCACTTAGTGAGAACTGGGTTAAAATTACACCTTAAATCAGTAAATTTAAGGTGTGACTAGTATGCATCAAAGGGTTAAACATATTTGGTTTTATGTTCAACTAAGCTTACCTTGTCTTAATGCATCAGAGGAGGATGATGCTTGGTGTTGTTGGTCAAACTTTGGGACAGTTTCTGGAATGTGTATCACAAATTAGGTTTTACTTGCAGGCAGTTTGGATGGCAGCCTACATATCCATTGTGCAATGTCAATGTCTGTGGCTAACCTTTTTGGAGATTTTACCAGATTTTACTTTTTTTTAAATGTTGTTGCCAAATCACTGTAAGTGCACCTAAGCAATTATCATTGCAGGTGAAAAACAGCTGTGTGTGGACTGAACCATTTTACGGTTTTTGAGAGGGGTGTTTACAGAGTAGTCAGTCACAGTAGATTAATGTTTCAATAATATGCCAATGAGTAATACGCCAGACTTGCATTTAATAATTATAATATTTACTATGGAATTTAGTTTTGTTATTAATATAAATGTACATTTATTTATTTTTTCCCCTTAACCTCTCGTGGGCTCCCCTCTGGCTTGGACCCCCCTAAGGCTGGGGGCCTCCTGTAGACTTTTTATATCCACTGTAGGTGAAGACGTTTTATGAGGCCACGCTGCTGCCTGGGCAACCAGCTGCTTAAATAGCTGGGTAATGGGCCACAGCCAAGCAGAGTGGCCCAGGTGTTGAATATTGCAACCAGTTTCAGTCCCTTGAGGGAGAGGGTGTGGTCCAGCCCCAACATGAGCTGGCCATGACACCGCACCAGCCCAGTGCCTTACCAACTGAGTTATCCAGCCACTGATACTGTTTATACCACTTGTTAATGGGTTCATTGACCACAATGTTCATCAATGTTTAATAAATAGACTCACTTGTCTTGCCACCACGTTGACGTCCAGCAGAGGCCAGTGAATCCCGAAAAGAGTCAGAGCATGTTTCACTAACATTCGAGAGCAGTGACTGTTGGGCTCTGGTTCTGGTTCCCATTGAACCTGAAGGTATCACACACACACACACACACACACACACACACACACACACACACTGGTGGTTAGACACAAATACGCAGAGTATGAGGTAATCAACACCTATTACAACACAACTTACTTGTGTGTAGAAACACTTAACATTTTCCCCACACAGAGAGTAGAGCGTTAGTATCATAGCATTAGTGGGCCATGATCCAGAGTCTTGCAGTGACTGAGATTGTCCTCTGAAACTATTAGATTTATTTATAACAACTGTTGTTAAATTGACTTTACTAACTTGGATAAAAATCTATAAGAAAAAAAACCCCAGTAAAGTTTACAAAATCAAAATGTATCACTGTCAAAATTTTGCCCAAGACTGCATTTGAATAAAATTATATTAAAACTGTGAATGGACATTTATTATTAGAATTTCTGGTTGTGAATCAACAACTTCAATCGCAAAGTTTCAGAAAAATATTGCTACATCTTATGAAAAATTTGGGAAATGCACTTAGTAATTATTTCACTTCAATATTTTAGGATAGAAATTGATCTATTTAAACAACTTACAGTAAATATGGTACAAAATGTACAAAACAAAGTCGAAAGATGAAAAAGTAATGTCTATTGCAATGAAAGACTATATAAAATAACTTTAAGCATTACATTTGAGGTGAAATGCTGAATAAAGATAAGCGAAAACAATTAATCACATTTTAAAGTTTAGGATAGAAGTATGACTAGCAGTTGTGAATTCAAGAAAATTCAATAATTTTTATTTCAATAAAAATAGATGTACAATGTATGAACCATTAAAGTAGTATTTAAATGATAACATTTATGCTAATATACCTTTAGTAATACTCAGTGTCAGTTCCAATATTTTACTCTATACAATGCAAACTACACAGTGGGAATAATTACTGGACCTTAATGGAACAGATATAATAAGTATAGAGTGTAAATGTAGGTCAGTGATTCTGATTCATAAGTCTTAGACAGCTTTGTTGGACCCTATACGGACCAACATTAGTAATACTGCTTTAACCTTATTAATTATGTTACGACTTCAACTGTCTTAACCTTACTGCCTATTTTTCCACCTATGGCTCTCATTTTTTTAAGTAGCAGTAAATATATAAAAGTAAAGCTTTAATTTAAGAATGAAATATGTTTGGAAATGCAGGAGAAGCAGGAGTACAACATCCGTACCTTCCAGTCATGTCTCATAAATCCCCAGGTTTTGCTGTGTGTGTAGCGTAAATCCACTCCGCTGATCATCCCAGGTGTGTGTAGGTGAGCCAGGTGAGCCACGTCAGCTGCATTTTCCGGAATCTCCTATAGGATGTAGAACATGAGGTTTAAGTTAACCCAAAAAGACCCAGAATGTTTTGGCATATTCTTGCAAATCAATTTCTCTCTGCATTTAACCATTACCAAGTGATTTATTACCATTTCAGTAACATTAGGTTAGGTTAGATTACATTGCTTTACATTACACTAGGTTAGATTATAATTTATTGTTTCCACAAAAGGGAAATTCAATGGTGAAGACAATAATAGAACAAAGTGCAAGAAAAATGTGGATGTATAAAGACACACTTTTTAAAAAATTGTTATAATAGCTGTCAGTAATGAGCGGTGAATCTATAGGCAATATTTACATTAGAGTAGTAATGGAATTTCAGAGACAAATCTTTTTCTTCTTATCTCTACATTTTGCATTTTTCTGTAAAAATCTGGTATTTTCTTAGATTTAATTCACGGATAATGAACATGTTCATAAAAGAAATCCAAAGCCTGTCATATGAAGAGAGAGAAAACTGATGCAAAAGTGGCACTTTCAAGCAAAATATATCATAAACCCAGTGTGTACATCCACTGTCACTGATTGGACTCCATGGGTTTTACTGGTGCATCAGTGTTGTAGAACAGCGGCCCCCAACCTTTTTTCTTCCGCGGACCGGTTTAATGTCAGACAATATTTTCGCGGACTTGCCTTTCAGGTGTGGCAGATAAAAACAACAAAGCTATTTGATACGACTGTATTTTCTAAATATAATAGAGGTGAATTCACTGTGTACTTGTATGCAACTTTATTAGCATTGTCCTTGTGACATCGCGCTAACATCATAGCAAGTATATAACAGAGTAACCGCCATGATTTTATCAGTTTTAACAGTGAAACCATGTGTCAAACTTCATCTTCGTATCCATTTTCAAACCCTAAAACTGTTTTCAGTTCGTAGAGTCTGAGGTTTCCGTGCTTTTTATAATGTGTACCAATTAACCCACGGACCCCGGGCCGCGGACCGGGGGTTGGGGACCGCTGTTGTAGAAGACAAATGACAGTGTTTCCATGGTAACTCCAGAGCCTCTGAATATCCAAATGGGTCATATCTGAATGAAACGATGAATAACTGTATTTTACGCCATTTATTTACATGTACCGATACTGATTATTAACATGTACTTCAGTCCCTGGATCAACAGTTACTAACAGTTACTAATCATCAGTAGATGATCTTGGTTGAAGAACTAGATTTAGGGCTTTTAGGGATAGAATTCGTTCATTTTTAAAAAAATCAGGTTTTATAAAAGCAACTGCTTTATATATATATATATTTAAAGCAGTATATATATGTGTGTGTGTGTGTGTGTGTATATATATATATATATACTGTATATATATAAAGCAGTTGCTGGTTAATTTCCTTTTGCTAATTGATCTTCTGAATGCATGTTTCTGTGCAAACCTTCTGGATTAAACATGCTGCACTAATCGTCCTCTGGTTCATACACACACCTGTATGTGAGCATTGACTAAATGTTCCGTCCTTCCCCGATAGACCCACTCCCCATTGGTGACCTCCTGTAGTTCTGGGATGTCCCACTGAGGATCTTCCTCATCACAGTGGAACCAGAGTAGGACCTGACCGTTCACCTCACAAGTGGGCCAACGACGAACGCCGGCGAACTCTGGCACTGAGGGAAACGGAACAGTAAACGGAGATGCTTCAGTCCATGAGATGACTGTACATACGAGGAGGGACATTACCCCCACAAACATTGTATCATTCAACATTATTAACAGGATCCATATCAGATCACTGGTGCTTTGAGGTTAAAGCCTGTGCTTTGAGTGAAAGTGAATAAAACTAGATTATCATATGTGGTTTTTAATTACAGTACTTGAAAAACATAAATTCAGACAAGAACAACGACAAAACAAGACAAAAAAGACCCCAAAAAATAGAAAAAAATAAAATGAAAGATCAAATAACAAAATTGTCACAAAAGTTAAGCGATATTTACAGGTTAATTTAATAAAAGTTGTTTATACATTAATAAAATTATCTTGAAATTATCATGACATAATAGTTCTCTGTTTATCTGTTCAGAAAGTGGAGAATGTGATGTTTATGGTTATGTCAGTCTTAAAAATAGCTCCATAAATATGTCGGACTAAACAAGTCTGTCTGTGTGTCTGCACAGAGAGTGAAGAATGTAGTGTTTAATGGTGATGACTGCCTGTGTAGTTTGTGGAAGATTTAGTGAAAAAAAATGAAATTGCAGCATGAAAAATTTGAGTGGAATATTTGACCATAAGCCCATCAAAAGAGTTCATTTGGTATGTCAGCTTTTCACATATGTCTGGTACATTGAACAAGCAATACCTGTCTTTCTCACTAAGACAATATTACTGAGGACCTTGTGTTTTAATCTTGTCAAAGGTTTTTAGAACACCATACAGTGATTGACATACATTTTCTAAACCATTTATACACAGTTGGAAGTTAGGGATTTTTGTTCATTTTTGTCAATTTAGGGCAGTTTAATTGCATGTGTTTAACTTTTTAAGGAAGTGTCTATTCAGATGTTTTATGTCAAGAGGAGTGAAACAATGGGCTACTTGCACATAAACTGGTGACGTCATATCCGGTCTGCGAAATACGGCTCAGTTACTTCCGGTTGCCGTAAAGATGAGCGCACAAAAACATAAACTTGTACTTCAGAGACAAGAAAAACAATATCACGA
>JAPTHA010196855.1:0-11280 GCA_029814585.1 Gymnapogon annona | reverse complement strand
TATATGATAGTTAAAGGGATGCATGAAATTAATTATCAGCCGTAGTGACAACTCTTGTAAGCAGTCAAACTAAGCCAACGCAAAGTCAAAGATAATATGGCCAAATGCAGATTGAAAATGTTATTTCAGACATTTTATGGCACATGTCACGTGTAAGAATCTGTATTAATTAAACAAATTAGACGATACTTTGCATCTACTACCTTCATTTCTAGTATTCAAAATATTGAAAATATCAAATCGTCAGCAGCTACTTATATGTATTTTTTTTCAAGGTCAAAGCTACCAGCATATATAGTTTAAATATAAAATCAGCATTACCAGCTTTGTTTACTTCACATTCTTATCTGTTGTTTATTTCCTTTTCTTTTATTGATATTGGGATGATGATTTTCTTTCGGCTTTTTCCCTTCCGGGGTCACCACAGCGAATCAAATTCAAACATTTGATTTGGCTGGAGTTTTTTGCATCGGATGCCCTTCCTGACACAACCCACCGGATGCTCATCCTGGGGGATTGAACCTGGGCCCCCTATGCACTAGCCTGGTGCCTTACCAACTGAGCTATCCAGCCAGCCACAGCAAACTGTATCAATGTACAATATAATAACAGATGTGCAATAAATTGATGTGTGTGTTTGCAGCATGGAAAAAGATGGGGAAATCAGGCTGGGCTATGATGATGACTTCGACGCATCAGAGTCTAAGGATGGCAAAGTCAGATGGAGTCAGGAAGAGGTATGGGGGGGGTGGATTTTACAAGTAGGTCTGTTTTTACAAAACTGTTTGTGCTATTAGATTTTGCTGAGTAATCTGTATGGTAATTTGAAAAATGAGCAAACAGTTAACATAGTATTATGCTTGTTATTATTCTGAAGTGTTTGAAATGTACTATTATTTTTTCTTTATTTTTTTTGCAGGATGAAAATCTTAAAATCCTGATTGACAACTTTGGGAAAAAAGACTGGAAAACCATTGCCAGTTTTTTACCAGTAAGTACGCACATAGGAACCTTTTGCGTAGCTGATTAAAATAGTTGCTGTGACAGGAACAGTCTGACATTTATAAAATGTGAAGAATTAAAATCATCGTTGTAACAGGGCCGTACAGAATTCCAGTGCATGGAGAGATGGAAGAAGTGCCTGAATCCGAGTTTAATCTGGTCCAAACAAGAAGACGATAAGGTGAACAATCGCAACGTCTTTTTCAGACTAACAGCCAAAGATTTAAGACCATTTTCTGAACCTGTTTTCCATCTGTTGTAACCCGTGCCTTTGCTTTACACAGATAGTAGAACTTGTGGACAAATATGGCACTAAATGCTGGCCTGTGATTGCCAAGCATCTGACAGGGAGGTTGGGGAAAGAGTGTCGGGACCGCTGGACGAACCACCTTGAACCAATGGTAAAGAAATATTGGACAAATGAAGAAAACCTCATTATCTACAAGGCCCATTCCCTGATGGGAAACCGCTGGGCTGATATCGCCAAACTGCTCCCAGGAAGGTGAGTGGATGTTTTTTGCTCAAACTGATTTATGCGAAGGATGGAAATCTGCCATATCGTTCAACTGTTCATCCTTAAAAAATGGGCTGATTTTTAGAGGTTGGGTCAAGAATTGCTATTATTCATTTTTTTTTTTTTATTCAGGAGGTCTGAAAACGCTGTGAAAAACCACTGGCACAGTACTATCAAACGTAAGGTAGAGCTGGGCTTATTGAAAGAATCGGACACCGTTTTCCTTGACTATCAGCAGTATACGGATGGAGAGGTACAGTCCCTACTTTACGCAAGCCTTAACGTCATAATGTTTGTTTTTTTTTTTTTCTTCTGACAATTCTTAGTGGTTTTCACATCTGAAGGCACTTGTTATAAGTCGCTGAAAGGCAACGACTAAAAATCAATATTTGTTGTCATTTGTGCTATTATTTGATATACAGTCAAACCTCGGTGTTCGACCATAATTCGTTGGTGAATCCTGGTCAAGCACCGTTTTGGTCGAGTGCTGAATTAATTTTCCCCATTGGAAATAATAGAAATAGCATTTAATTAATTCTTGTGTGAAATTGCTTCCCATTTGACAATCCTAAAGTTATTTATACATCAAATTAAGTAGATAAGCGAGTAGATAGATGGCTTTGGTCGCTCTGGTATTGTCAGGTGGCCGAGTAAAGCAGTCGGGTGGCCGAGGAGAGCCGAGCGGCGTTTTTTTGTTCGGCCACCGGGTTGGGAAAAATTCAAACGTTTGGTTCGAGTACCGATTTGTTCGAACTGTGAAACGTTCGGGTACCGAGGTTTGACTGTATTTGTTTGTGACGGTTGTTAATGTATAATTTGTGTCATGTTACAGACAGACTTCAAATGTGACGTCGTATTAGATGCTGAACCAGTAACTCCAACAGTGGTAAGCTAGCTTGAAGCTTTCGTTATGATACTTTTAAAAATATTTTATTTAGGTTTTTCATCCGACAATATTACAGTTACATTCATACATGGCAAGACGAGATTCACAACACACAGTGGCAGGATCAGAGACAACAGACGAAAACGCAAGAAGAAACACATCCAAAGAGCCCAAAAAACACAAAAGAGGTGCATTGACAAAAAAGTCAAACACATAAATTAGTGAACCGCCTGAGTCACATAGAAACATGTTGACCTCTGACCTCCTAAGTCATACAAGCCCTGCTCGGGTATATAGAGCTGAACCAGTGTGGTGTACTGGTAAATTTTCCATGTAGTTTATAAATGGTTGCTATATCTTGTACTACGTCCTACTTCTTTTTTTTCATCCAGCAGGTTGTTCTATTTTTTTGTAATTCTTAATGGTGTGATTGATTTATTCAACTACAAATGCTTACACTTCAGACGTAAGTCATGGTGTCATAACGTTTTATCATGTTCTTTTTTGGCTTTACTTCAGGTCCATACGGTGAAGGAGAAGAAGCCAGCGCATCCAAAAGTCAAGCAGAAGGTCAATGCCCCACTTCCACAGACTACGACTCCCAGCCCTTCTTTACCCCACAGTTCGAGCTCCAGTCCGAGCTCGTCTTCAAGTGGCACACC
The DNA here is from genome assembly GCA_029814585.1 of Gymnapogon annona. Taxonomy (NCBI): domain Eukaryota; kingdom Metazoa; phylum Chordata; class Actinopteri; order Kurtiformes; family Apogonidae; genus Gymnapogon; species Gymnapogon annona. The sequence goes on along the minus strand of JAPTHA010196855.1, from coordinate 8,216 downwards.
AGCAGCAGCACCGGTCAACCAGAAGAAACTTGTTGATGCAGCACTTAAAATGGCTGCTGAAGACATGCTGCCACTTAGGTAATGAATACTAATAACTGCGATGCGTGTGAATGAGAGGGTGTTACGGTTTGTGTTCTGTTTGTTAAACGTTGTACGTTTGAACTGTTAGCTGTTAGCAGCTGATGCTATGCTACGGTGGCCTGCGAGGACATTCACACTACCATCTCTCAGTTCCAGACGACACATCACAGGCCCTCGTTATCAACTCGGGACTTCAATTATACATACTGTCTATGTTGTACAGGAATTCAATTGTTGAATATCTGTCTACTCTGTTTTTCTACTCTTTGTATTCTGCTGCTGTATCTGAAATTTCCCCTTGTGGGATGATTAAAGGCATATCTAATCTAATACTATTTTCAAATGGTAATGAAAAGTCAGTGGCTTCAAGCCATTCGCCTCTACTCAAGTTTTTTTTGTGCTAGTCGAGTCAATTTATTTATATAGTACAGATATTAAAACCACCGAGGTTTGACTCAGACACAGGATGACATTTAAAAACAACAATGAGAGAAAAGTCAGATAAGTAAATGAAATCAGGAGAGAACATGGACTGTAGTTTTTAAAGTATTGGAAAATGGCAAACTTAAAATGACAAATCAAAGATAGAAGTAATCGCCACACAAACACAAGTAAAAAAATAAATAAAATGGAGATCAAACAACAAGAGTAAATGCAATAAATAGCAAATTTAAAAAACTGTAATTTAGATAAGAACAGACTGAAAAAGAGAAAAGAATAAGCTACTGTTGTGCACAATTACTTTATAGACAGAAAATCATCTGTCAATCACATTCAAATGTTCAAACAAGGTTTCTTCAGCTTCTTGAAAAGAAGCTAATATGTGTGTGTGTCCTTATAGATTCGGAATTGTAACTTATTTATCGTTTTTGTCCCTTTTTTTTCCCCTCACAGTTTTGTTGAAGGTGCTGGGTTTCGGTCATTTATGAGCATGATCTGCCCAGAATACAATAAACTATCCCAGCGTGTAGTTGGTCTACAGCTCTATGACGAGGTGGAGCGAATCATCAAGCCCCAACTCATCCGTGACCTCAAATCCTGCCTGGCCAAGACCAAAGACTCGGAGGGAGCTATTCACGTCACCTGTGACCTGTGGGCGGGCTCTGACCCAGACGAGGAGCCCATCGTTGTTGTGCAGCTTCATTTCATTAATGATTCCTGGGAAATCCGTCGGCCCGTTGTGGCCTTTCGCCACCTGAGCGATAAAAACCTCTGTGCTGCTGTCGCCAGGGAACTGGAAGGAGTTCTTCTGAGTTATGGAATCTTTCCTCACAGCATCGGCTACATGCTCACCAATGGGGCCAAAGAAGCTCTCGCTGCTAACAGCGTGTTCTGTGACTACAAGATCGTGTGTCCGTCCAACAGGGGAGACCCTGATGGGGATGACATTGTGACTTTTCTGTCAGACCAGATGTCTGACACAATGTTGCCCTTTTCGGAGCTGCAGATTGGGACCAGCTCCATTTGTGTGGCCAATACGATGCAGCTAGTCATCAAGGAGGCACTGAAGAACTCAAGAGTAGTGGAGAACCTGCTCTCACAGGTCCACAATGTTGTGGGCTTCTTTAAGAGCAGTGCCTACTGGAGTGAGGTAAAAGCAATACAAAAAAAAACATGCCAACATGCACTGCATTAAATACTCATCCTCGAACAGTGATCCCCAACCCCTGGGCCACGGACCGGTACTGGACCGCACAGAAACAATACATAACCTGCATTATTTGTTTTATTTATTATGGGAATCTGAACGGTATTTATTTCTTTTTTTAAACTGCTGGATTCTCTCTGCTGCATCCGTCAATAACTCAGACTTGATGCTTCAGTCACTCAATTTAGCGGATGCTGCTCCAAATGCTAAATTGAAACCCCTAAGCTGGCAAACTGAACAAACACAAACGTCACAGTAAAGTTTCTTTGGTAAAAGAGAGGCCGTTACTCATGGTATGCTGTTGCGATGTTACAACGACACCGCTAATAAACACACAGAGTGGATTTTACAGTTATTACATTTGGCAAATCGTACCGCATTATTTTATTTTGTTGTGTTCATCGTCCACAACTCAAAGGCCGGTTGGTGAAAATATTGTCAGGTCGTAAACCGGTCTGTGGTCGGGGACTGCAGGTCTACAAAAAGACATTAACGTAGAGCTATATAATCGCATGGTCTATGGTGAAACCTTTAGTTTTAGTTGTCTTTGAGACAGTTTAGGATTAACTACAGTGTTGTACTAAATTGTCCCAGGAAATATTGCGATGAACGATAATATTGCTGTTTTGATACCCTTTTTTCAACTAATGTAATAATGTAAGTACACCCTTTTAAAGATGAATACACTGTTATTTCTTAAGAATATTTAAAATTGGAATTATGGGAAAAAGACATTGTAAATATTAAAAATAAATCATCAAAACAACCTAAATTTGCTATTTGGTTTTTGGTAAATAAAAAATTATTGCATTCATTCATCTTCCAAACCCGCTTTATCCTTTGCACGGTCGCAGGGGTCACTTATCAAGCTTGTTTTTTATTATCGTGCGATTAATCAATTTATTGATTATCGCGACAGGCCTACTTTGTTGTCATCTTTGAGATGTTTTTTGATTTATGGTGCCCGGCTTTTGTAGACACTGTGTGCCGTGTTAACATCCGTCAGGATATACACAGATCTACGGTGGTTTACAGTGGGCTGTGTTTGACTCTGCTCTTCATACGACTCATCAGGTGCTGATGAAGGAATGCGGCCTGTCCTTGTGTCCTTCCGCCAGTAACTGTCGCTGGAACTCCATGATGATATCATTGCGCCGTATGGTCCAGGCCACTGCGTGGAATCCCATCATGACCGTTCTGGCTCTGGCTCGTATCGAGGCCAATGACTCAGCCAGTGTTCCTCCTCTGGTGATGGTCAAGAAAGAGCAAGTCCTTGACATCCTGGGCCTCCTGGAGCCCTTTGAGGAGGCTTTACAGGTAAACCAAGTAGATTTAAAGTCATGTTAGGAATTCCTGTGTGAAATCAGTTCTACTCCTGGTTTCCATTTTTGTTTGAATGGTAATCGGCTTCACTTGTGCTTTTCTGTCTCTTCTGACTTAGGTACTACAAGGAAGTGGTGTGACCATCTCCTACATTATCCCGTCTCTGGTTGGCCTCGATAAGACTTTACAGAGCCGCGTTACCAACTACACACACTTCAGCAAGGCTCTACGCACTGGTCTGCACACACACTTTCAGTCCTTGATTCATCAGCAGGACCTGATACTCGCTGCTGTACTCGACCCGAGGATCAAAATGCAGGTACAAAATCTCACTCAAATCATCACTTTGCACGATTTTATAACCGAAAATATTCTGGCTGTAGAAGACAATATTAATGTTGTTTATAGTCTTGTATAATATTATTAGGGAAAGGATTGTTTATACCCCGACATCAAAACTAAATAAGCAATTATCCACCAATAAATCACAGAACAAATCAACACTTAGCTCTGAAACAAACCATCAAGCTATTTATATCACACACAGTTGCAACTCGGAGCTAAACTGAACGCTGAGTTCACAGCTCTGTGTCTTAATGGTGAATGGATTGAAGTAATTGTCATTTTTCGTAATCTGTGTGGTTTGATAAAGTACTTTAACCAATACAATTTTTTTTCTTTCCTAGGTCTGAGATAGTATAAAGATGCTACTCTGTACTGTACTCCAGTAATATTTTATATCTGAAGCTGAATTTTAGATGTATATTTACTTTATCCTTTAATTATTGTATTATTGGCCTTAGATTTTAGTAGATTTTAGCATATTCATTATTTCTATACCCATTTTCGTTCTTTATGTATTGGAATTGAATGACGATAAACTTCCTTGAATCTTTGACATTTCCTTGCATTTTTTCTGAGTCCTCCCAAGTTTATTTTAAAATACTTTGTAGAATGCACTCATTCTGCTTTTAACTTCTTTTCAGCCGTTTGATGATGTCAAGCAGGAGACACAGGCGGGTTTCCTAATGCCGCCATCCAAGTCTGAGGCTCGCACCATTTTAGACGCCGCTTTGGGAAATCAAGAAGCATCAGCTGCTCCATCTGTGGAGACGGATAATGACAGTACAAACAAGGAGGCCGATGAAAAAGAGGAGTGTCCAGACAACGCAGTGATGGAGGAGTCATGTGATTCAGACATGTGCGAAGGAGGCAACGGGAACGACCTCAAGCGCAAGTCCATCTTCAGCTTCCTGCAGCCCCCTGCGAAGACCCTCAAGGTGTCAGAGCTGGACAAGTACCTTTCTGAGCCACTGTGGGAAAACGGCTCCAGCGTGGCGTACTGGAAATCCGAGACGCGGTTCCCGCTGCTGCAGAGCTTCGCCAGAAAGCTGCTGTCTGTGCCGGCCACGTCCGGGGGCTTTGGCCGACTCTGTCCAATGGCTGCGTGTATCACAAGAGCCAAGAGGAATCGCCTCCCCTCTCACACCACAGAGAGACTGCTTTTATATAAAAACTCTTTAAAATCCACAAATATCAGAAAGCCAGGTGCACTTAAACCTAAACCCTAACGGGCCTGAATTTTTCTTTTTATTTGTGGAGCCTATTTTGTCAATGAAGTATAAACCTCAATGAAACTCTTACTTCATTTATTCAATACTGTGTCCCTTATGTCAGATCATTTAAGATTAAGCTACTGAAACGATTCCAATATCAGTTCAATACACTTGAATAGAGCAGCAAATGTATATTTTTGAAATATTACATGTGAGCTTGGACTACTCAGGGTTTTATTCTTGGTTAGTTACATAGTTATGAAGCGAGGAGCTGCGATAATGGCTTAAACTCACACAAGACCAAGCTGCTGATCATGTGACTACTGTTCACTGCACTCTGAAAACTTTCCAACGGAGAAAGGTTAAAGCTGCTTCATATATGAGCATATTCAGCAATGTAAAGATATTTCACCACACGGAATTCAAGATGCCTTAAGAGAACAGAGAGAGTGGTTTCTTACTGTTTCTCACATCTCTCGACACGTATGGAAATTACTTGAAATCTTTGATTTTAAGTAATGAAATGCTGATGGGGTCAGAAATAATCTGTAAAAGAAAACCACACATTCAGCATTATACCAGTCAGTTTCTTTTGTTGCAGAAAATACTCAATTTTTGCACCTTAAATGTGTTGGTGCCTTTTAATGTTTTTTTTTTTTGTGTCATTCGTGCTGCAGGCAGAATGCCGATGGCAAGTATTGGGTCACTAGACAGGAAGTGGAATAAGTTGTCACCTTTGAGACTTTGTATAGAAAAATAAAGTTATTGTTACAGTTGGTTTATATTTGGCACATATGTGAGAGGTGTCACAAAGGATGCTCTGAAAAGCATTGATAATTTGAGTTGTTTATTCCATTGAATGATTTAGTATAGTGTTGTATTACTAAGCATATTATTGTATGAAGTTGACAGAATGACAGCGGTGGAAGTTGTTCATTGTCAATGAATTGAAACTTTTTTTTGTCTGAAGACATGCATGGGAGCCTCTATATCGTCAGGGATAACACAAATGTATGTGTGCACATAATCACATTAAGTGACTGACCCGTTTATGTTCAGAGAATGTACATTTATATTTAAAATAAACTTTTGTAGTTCTGTACACTTAACTGCTCTGTGTCCAAGTTTATTGTGCTGTGTAAAAGTGCCGTCTTCTATAAACTATCACCATCAACAACAGTATGAGATGGCAACGATATGTTACCTCACTGAACCGATGTGACAAATGTACCAGAAGAAAAAAAACATTGAAAATATGGTACTTTAAAAACTAAACCTGCTTTCCAAAGGTGGGCCCGCTGTTGCGCGTTTCTTTTGAATTGGAAGGACGTACTATCTTGACAATACAAGGTCTTTGACATGTACGTACTTCCGGTGTTAAAGCCCCGCCTTTGCTGTGTTGTATAGATGTTTTGCTAGGAAAAACTTTGTTTTATCTTCGCAATGCAAATTATAATAAAACAGCCCCTTTTTCAGCAGTAAAAGATAATGTGAAGCTTCGAAGTACTTAGGTGTCTAAGACCCTGTATTGTCAAGATCGTAAATTGTTCCAATCCAAAAGAAACACGCAACAATTTTTATCAGTATAAATTCGCCGAGGCGCTATCGCATTTTTTATAAAACGACAAAATATTTAATTGACATCTTTAAGACGCAGAGATAAGGAAAAGAACATGGGAAATATAGTACGTATGTTTAAGAACAAAGTGCTTTCCGAAATTAACCCCGGTATTGGGCGTTTCTGTTGACTTAGAAAGGTGTACTATCTTGACAATACAAGGTCTTTGACGTGTAAGTACTTCCGGGGTTACAACTCCGTCTTTCCCATGTGAGTCTGGATGTTGGGTGGAAAAACTTTGTTGTTTTATGTTCGATGCGTAAGTTAGAATAAAAACAGCTCGTTTTTCCGTCGGTAAAAGAGATTGTAAAGCTTCGTCCGGATGACATTTGCGGTGGCAGTCGTTAAAGGTGAGCATTAACGGAGCGTAAGTGGAGACGCGTGTCTCGGGAGCCTCCGGTAAATAAACATGGCGCTGTACGTGAAAGCCTCGGAGATCCTGCAGAAGGCTGAGAAGAAACAGGGCGCCCTGAAAACTCTGGTCTACGACAGCAAGTTCTCGAACATCAAGCAGCTGTTTGCTCTGGTCTGTGAGACGCAGAAGTTCTCGTCGATCTTACAGGAGATCATCGACTCCACCAAGCTGCTCAAACTGACCGGACTGAAGCCGCATGTGGCCAAAGTTCTGGTCTACGACCTGATCATCGGTCAGGGGCTGAAGTGCGGAGGGTCCTGGAAGGCGATGCTGATGAAGCACCGGCCTCGGCTCCAGGCGGCGTTAGCCCGCATGAAGGTGAAGCACAAGGTGAGCAGGAACCAGGACCTGCTCCCGGACAACCTCCAGCAGTCCGCCGCAGACCTGCTGCCCAGGTACACACACACACACACACACACACACCATCACCATCTCAAACTCACACACGAACACATCCCCTCAAACTCACACACACACATAAACACACACTAATACATCCAATCCAACTCACGCACATGAACACATTCACTCAAACTCACACGCACACACAAACACATACATGCACACACACAAAGCCACTGAAACACACACACATCCACTCAAACTCTCACACACGAACACATCCACTCAAACTCACACACACGCAAACACACACTAACACATCCACTCAAACTCACACACATAAACGCACACTAACACAACCAGTCAAACTCACACACACATACACGAATACATCCACTCAGACTCACTCACTCACACACACACACACATACATACACGAACACATCCACTCAAACTCACACACACACAAAAACACACCAACACATCCACTCAAACTCACACACACACAAACACATACACGCACACACACATCCACTCAAACTCACACAAACACATACACATACACACACACATCCACTCAAACTCACACACACACACACACACAGGCACATCATATACAGTTACGACCGCCATAAAAGTTCTGTTTAATGAAGAAGTACTGACAGAACTCCTTTTACTGTAGTAAAACTGAAAAAGTAACGGTCCCAAACCCGGATAAATGCAAGGGTTGTGTCAGGAAGGGCATCTGATGTAAAAAAAACTCTTGCCTAATCAAATATGTGAATTGGATGCACTGTGGTGACCCGGAAGGGAAAAAGCCGAAAGGACCTATCATCATCAGATGTTATGATGATGAATCTGATGTAATTTCAAGTCACGCCACAAGGTGTCAGTACTTATGTGTTAAGGGACTATACAGGTATTGTTTAAACTGTAGAGTAAGAGGACATATTAAAAAAAAGAGAAGAAGAATGACAGGGGAGTTGGTAATGATGTCCACGTGTTCTCTAGTTCGACAAAGTAACGCTTATTACAAAAGATCAAGTTTTTTATTCTTCAGAAATAAGGAGACAAACAGAATCTAACCAAGTGTCAAAGTATGTGAAGAAACGGACAGAAATTCAATCACTAAGAAATATATGGATGGAAAATGGACATTAGACTCCGCCCCCCTTCCAATCCAGATGTGGTTGAAGAAGTCAACAGTTGTGTGAACCTGGAGAAAATAACCTA
>JAPTHA010196825.1:0-11281 GCA_029814585.1 Gymnapogon annona | reverse complement strand
GGTTTATGTTAGAGTTTTTATCCAATCATTATTCACTATCATGTGTTGCCAGGGTCCAAAATCTGCCTCTAGGCCTTAAGAAGCGACAGTGCTGGCGTATGGTAGCTTAAAGTGAATGAGAATGGACCTTTGGCGTTAACCAATGAGCGTCAAGTTTGGCTTCACTGATGCCAGCTAGTGGGCCTATAGTGTCAGTGCATGCACGTCTTTTGATTGCATGCGCGATAGAGAGAGCCAGAGTTATGCAAAGCTGCGCAGGACAGACCTGAGCAAACACATCAATGTGATAAAGAGGAAATAAGGAAATGGATCATTTGTGTAGCATGACAAGTTTTAGTTTTTTCAACCCACAATGGTTGAAGGAGGCGAAGATATCATTTGGTCGCAGATTTAGTTACAATGCCATTCTCAATCAATCAATCAATCAACACACTTTATTAATCCCGCAAGGGGAAATTCAAATGTCAGTCACCAGCAACCGAATAAAAGGAGCTGCTTCTGACTTGCTGTTTGCTCCATGCATGCGCAAATGAAGTCGCAAGAAAAGTTAGACACTGTAAAGTTTAGTAACTAGCCACCCACTCCTGATGTGGTCTTTCCCTGCTATTAACCAGATTTTCCTGACATCCTCCAGTCTATTCTGGACTCCAACTGTCCTGTTCACAGTAGTTACTGGGTTGCTAGAACTTCAGTTAAGATACAGAAAGGTGGAAATTTGTGCTTGACATTGTTGCTTGTACTGTTGGATAATAAAGCCAATAAATAATAAAGAGTCCAGTTGACTAGTTTACAGTGGTGGACTTAACTTAAGTTATTAAGTTGTTGGATGAGATTTTTTTGAAGCATACTTTATATACTCTATATATTTCACATGTCCATCTCCAACTGTAGCTGTGACTTCCCACTGTAGTTACAAGTTACATGAATTGCTTGTGAAGGCTCTCATTCGTACAGGAAAAATCCATCGTGGCAAGGGTTTCTTCTGTTGTCATCTGTACTTAGTTACATGAAGTTACATGAATTGTTACAACGTAAATACATCTATTACCTAGTTCTGTACCAGACCTCGAGGACAACGTGGCAACTGCCACACACATAGCATCACCCGAAGGAGACAAATTTTTCAATTCAGGCAAAATACAGACATGGACAAAATTATTGGTACCCCTCTGTTAATGAAAGAAAACTCTGCAATAGGCACAGTAATAACTTGAATCACACAAAAGTAATAATGAAATTTTTATGAATCTCACAAAAGTGTCTTATCTGCTCCCAGACATTAGAGTTTCTCTCTTGTCATTTCCTGTATTATTTTGTTAGATTTCCTCTTGTTTTTTGTCTGGTGTGTTTACTTCCGGTTTCCCCGCTTTCCCACCTGTGTGATTACCCATCCCTGCGCCTGATGTGTTTCATCTGTGTCTTACTGTCTTCCCTCCCAATGTGTATTTAAACCCCTGAACCTCTTTCGTCACCAGCTCGTATTTGCTTTGATAGTGATACTTACCCAAATTTACCTTGTTTTGACTGCCTGGATCTTGACCCTTTACTCACGTTTTTATTGGAACCTTTTGAACTTCGTCTCACCTCTGTTGTACTGTAGGTCAATTGGACTGACTCTCTGGACCCGTATGATCGCTCGCCTGGATCTTGGATTTTGTCTCTTCCTGCCCCTTATCAGTACCGTCGCCTCATGGATGTTCACCTGTGGAACATGGACCCTAGACTGACCCCCACCACGATTCTTCCTGCCTGCAGCACCTTCGCCCTGTTCCTTTGCTCACTTGGATTCTGACCTAGACCATACCCGACCCCAAATTCTCTTTGGACTTTGAGAGACATTGAGTATATGGAGAATAATCCAAACCAAGATGGTGCGGCCCTAGCCGCAGCCTATTACAGCTCCGTAACCTTTTTGTGAGGCAGTGGCTGTTTCTTTTGACACGTTCACGAAATCCCGGACCTCCGGCTACCGTGAGTTCGCCAGCCAGTGAACAGCTACAGTTATGGCTAAGTTTATCAACACCCGTACACCAGAGAAGCCCCGTGGTCGGTGGCACCAGGCAGCAGAGTGCAGTGCTGACGTCGTGTACCGGGAGATGGATTAATGTGACGTTATATCAGCATTTCAACCGGGGTCTCTATCGGTTCATGTGTGTATGGTGGAGCTTTACTCAGCCGTTACTAACAACCGTTTGTCATCGTGGGGAGACTATAATGGTTTTTGGATCGGCATCTGGTGTGTTAGTTAGCTAGCTAGCTACTTAGTGAGGGCGGGGCTGGAGTGGCGTCTGAGGGAATGGTCTTCAAAGGTGGAGTGTGTTTTTCAGTTTAAAGATGTTTACGTTTCAACCATTAACGGAGAGCAGCTGAGAGCGCTATGCTAATGGTGGCTGGAGGACCCTTCGCTGAAGGGTCAATCTCCGATGGACGTATTCTGCCCCTCGTTATCATCTCTGGGACTTCAATAATGTGTACAGTCTTTGTCTTGTTGTCCATGTTGTGCAGGATTTCAGTTTGTTGTGTATCTGTTTTGCTCTGTTCTTTTTTTCTACTCCTTGTCTATGCTGCTGTTGTTGAAATTTCCCCTCTGGGGACTAATAAAGGGAAGTCTAAGTCTAAGTCTAATAATCACATTCTCTGTTTACCCTACCTTAGAATAAACTGTCAACCTTGTACAATCTGACTTTCTCTGCCCTCCATGCGTAAGTGCTGTCTGAGTGTTCTGGTGTGTTGTGATTGCTTGCTGCTGTCTGACAGAGCGGCCGCTGAGACAAAGCAACTGCCCCTAGTCTATCCGTTTGCCAGGGCGCTACGTGGATGGAGCGACGTGGTACGCCGCGGTCCAGTGAAGCCAGAGTACGACTCTGATCACAGTAACGGGCGGGGTTCAGAGCTCCGTCCATGCCCGCTCAGCTGCTGAGGAAGGACGCTCGACCACACACTGCTCCCCTGGGTTTTTATTTTTGTTTTAATCTGGCATCATTTTAGATTATTTTGGGGTCCAGAATTTCATTGCTTTTAATTTTTAGAGATTGTAGTAAATTTATTTTTTTTTACTTTTCTTATGGTTGTTTGCGCTGCTTGCCTTGCTTTTCATTTTTATATTTATGCTTCATTTTTTTCAAACAAAATTAGGAGTTCCAGGCACTCACCAAAGCTAGGTGGCATTGTGTAATTAGCACTCGGTCACATCTTTTCTGGCGTTGTTGGCAGGATCGCAAGCCCGAGCAGTGGAACAACCAAAACAATTTTTTTCTTTTTAAAGTTAATTCACTGTTTTTTGGGGGTTTTTTTGGAAGAATTATGATGATGCCAATATATCCCAGAGCACCTTGGCTGCCGAAATTTCATGGGCCAGGGAGTGATAATAAGTATGGGGATTGAAAAGAGCAACTGTCTGCTGTTATAAATGTACAAAATCTGACTGAACCAAGAAAAATTGAACTCTTAATGGGAGCTTTAGCTGGGGAGGCTAAATTACAAATTAATGTTCTGGATGCTGCAGAGCATGACACGTTGACCAAAATTTTTAATTACCTTAATACCCTGTATGGTGACAATTAGGGATGTCCCGATCCGATCACGTGATCGGAAATTGGGCTCGATCGCGTGCTTGCGGACTCGATCGGAATCGGACGTTACCTCCCGATCAGGACTCTGATAGTTTATTACTTTTTTGTCATGCGGAGTTATGCGTTGGCTCAGAGTGAGCTCTCTCTTCTCCGCACATAAGGTGCAACACGTGCGTCATGACATCACTTTCTTGGTTGAATGCTGTAGAGTGGGGCAAAACACGGAAGTGGTGCGAATCAGTAGCGCGAACATGTCTGCGGTGTGGAGGTATTTTGAGGTTGACGATACAAACATTGCGATTGCTAAGTGTAGGCTTTGCAAAATTGGGATTTCAAGAGGTGGCAAAGAAAAGGCTGCATTTAACACCACAAACATGATACGCCACCTCAAAAACAAACACTCCACTCAATACAATGAGTTTACGCAGGCAACGCAGTCGAAGTTGACTCAACTCACGCTGCTGCAAAGTTTTAAAAAGAGAGAAAAAATGCCCAGTGACAGCCCAAAGGCGGAGGGAATCACAGCCAAGGTAGCGCAAATGATTGCAATGAGTGACTTGCCATTCGCCTTTGTAGAAGACCCGGGATTTCGTATCCTTATGGAGCACTTGGAACCTAGGTTTGAAATGCCCTCTCGCCACGATTTCACCAAGAAAGCGCTACCAACGCTTCATAAGAAAATTTCTGACAAACTCCATGTTGTGTTATCAGCTGTGCCTTATGTTTCGTTCACCACTGATGTCTGGAGTTCGTCTGTGGCTCCAATGTCTCTCCTTAGTCTTACCGCACAGTGGATAGATTCAAGTTTTGTTTTGCGACATGCGACTTTGCATGCCCAGGAATTTCGTGGCTCTCACACCGCAGAGCGCATCCAACAGTCGATAGAAATTATGTTAAACAACTGGGGAATCGACAAGGAACGAGTGCATGTAGTTTTTCGTGACAACGCTGAAAATATGAAGAAAGCCATGAAGGACATGGGAGTGCAAAGTGTGGGTTGTGTCGCTCATTCTTGTCAACTCTGCGTGCACGAGGGCCTGCTTTCCCAGCGCAGCATGACAGAGACCCTGGCCAGCACTAGGAAGATTGTGGGTCATTTTAAACATTCCCCGCTGGCCTACTCTAAACTTGAAAACATCCAGATAGACCTTAATATGGTTGTCAAGCGCTTACAGCAAGACATACAGGTAAGATAATTGCCATTGATTTATTTTGATTTTATTTTATTTTAAAAGTAAAGTGAATCTTGCTATCTTCTCATGTGCAGACTAGATGGAACAGCAGTCTTTACATGCTGCAAAGCCTACTGGAACAAAAACGGGCACTTTGTGTTTTTGCCGCTGAGCGCTCTCTACCAGCAACACTGACAGCTCAGCAATGGGACCTGATGAAAAAGATAGCTGAGGTGCTATCCCCCTTTGAAGAGCTGACCAAGGAAGTGAGCAGGGAGACTGCAACTGCAGCTGACGTGATTCCAACCATAACAGGTAATTTGCTTTTATTTTTGATCTTTTATATTTTAGTATTTGTTTATGTTGTTTCAAACAATCCATAATATAACAATTCATTCACTCATTAGTCCTCAGACGTGTTCTGTCCCGGGAGGAGGATAATGACCAGGGAATCAAGACAATGAAGAGGATGCTCTTGGAAGCACTGGAGAAGCAATTTGCTGAGGTTGAAACTGAGCCACTCTTCTACATTGCTACTCTTCTTGATCCCCGATCAAAGATGGGCAAGTATAGTAAAATTAACATGCACATTTTATACACCATCAGTCACTAATATTAAGCCAGTTGGTTATTTTTACTTTTTTAATTTAGATTTGAGTCTATGTTTGAATTATAAATTCTGTACAAACATGTACATGTACTGAACGTCTGTGCTGTGTGATATCTCTTTTCTATTGTTTTGAATATTGATATTTTTTATCTGTGTTTAGCTTCTTCACAAAATCAGCCAACGTAATGCTTGCAAATGAGCACGTGATTCGTGAAGTGACAAAGATAGAAGAGAAGAGGGTTGCCAATGAAGTGCCAGAGGGAACAGTGGCTGCAGCAGAACCCACGAGCAAGGCACCTCGGCGTGAAGTCTGCAGTAGTCTGAACAGTGCCTTTGATGAAATCTTACAAGAGAGACAGTCGCAGGTCCGGTCTGTGGGTACTACATCAATCAGCTGAAGCAGAAGTAAAGACGTACATTTCTGAACAAACCAGCCCTAAAAAGAGTGATCCACTGCAGTACTGGAAAGAACATGCTCAGCATTTTCCCTCCATGGCTGCTGTTGCAACTCAGTATCCCAGTGCTCCCTGCAGCTCTGTAGAGAGTGAGAGACTTTTTAGTGCTGTTGCACATATCCTTGATGAAAACAGGAACAGGCTCAAACCTGACAATGTAGAGATGTTGGTTTTCATCAAAAGAAACATAAATTTCCTTCTGTGAAGGGGGAGGAGATGAAAAATTCTGTTCACAAAAGCACCTTACTGGCTTTGTTCCACTGTGGCACTTCAATTTGGTTATATTGTTTACATGCTGCTTGGTTTGATTAAGTTGAGGTGCTGTTCATTTTATTTGAAATATTGGTATTTGATATTTTCTGTTGCACTATGCCAAGGTTAAAGTTAAAGTTATTTTATTTATTGTTAAGTGTTGAAATAAAAGACGAGGCACATCCTAGATCCGTTTCTGCACTCTTCTTTGTTTTTTTAAATGTATGGTTGAAGTATCGGATCGGGACTCGGGATCAGTATTGGTTCAAAATTAAATGACTTAGACTCGGGGGCCAAAAAACCTGAGCGGGACGTCCCTAGTGACAATACCCCTGTAGCAGTGCTTAGGTCCCAATTTTTTTGTTGTGTACAAAAACCTTTTGAGACTGTTAAAACCTTTACTCTTTGTTTAAGGGATCTATATTGTAAGCTGCAGCGACACGACCCCGAGGACACACCCTCTGAGGCCAACCTACAGGACCAAATGCTCCTGGGACTGTGGGACGGGCTTTTGACGCAGACCCTAAGAACATACGTGTGTCAAAACCCAGACCTGGACTTTAATGCTGTACACAGTGAGGCATTGTTGCTGGAGGAGGAACAGCGAGGACAAGGGGGTATCGATACAACATGCGTCTGCTGTTGGTGAGTCACGGCCATTCACACAACCTACGGCCAGTTGGAAGGAGGGTCTAAAGCAAGAAATTATGAATGATGTCAAGGACCAAATGAAGGGACTTTCTCAGGAAATAATAAATGAAATTAAACCGCTGATACATCCTCAAAGGCCAGATTATTCTCCCATGCGTTACCGATCCAGGCAGAGACAAAGGCTATGCCTGAGGCAGAGGCATGGGGCGGTGGCCCGAGCTCTAGCTGTTGTGCGGGGTGGGAGAGTCCCAGTTTGTGAATGTAATCCCCAGAACACCCCAGAAACTGGGCTGGCTTTACCGAGTGGAGGAGTCTGATGTCCAGGGGGCCCGTGACCTGTGCCTGACCCTGTGCCCAGATGGTGTTGTGGAGGTTTGCGTGGTGGACACTTTGAACCCAGATGGAGGGACACGTGATGAAGGAGAGGTGAGCAAGCTCATTCAGTGTCCTCATTTAACCCCTCCACAACAGTTGAAGCTTAAAGCCCTACTACAGAAGAGGAGGAAAATATTCTCTTCCGACGAAGAGGACTTTGGTAGGACTGACTTGGTGCAGCACCGTATCCCCAACGGAGATGCTCCGCCCATTAAAGAAAGGTACCGACCTTTGCCCCCATCTATGTACACAGAGATAAAGACTTTGCTTGCAGACATGCTGGATAAAGGGGTGATATGTGAGAACTGTAGCCCCTGGGCTGCGCCAATAGTCCTAGTCAGGAAGAAAGATAGCAGCTGGAGATTTTGTGTGGATTATAGGAAACTCAACTCACAAGGATGCAAGGACTAGCCTGACCTGAGCGGTGTGGTTCTCCACCCTAGACCTGGCCAGTGGCTACTGGCAGGTTGTGATGGATCCCAGGGACCGAGAGAAAACAGCCTTCACTACACCTCTGGGACTCTTCGAGTTCGAGTGGATGCCCTTTGGGCTTTGCAATGCGCCTGCTACTTTCCAGCAGTTGATGCAACATTGCTTGAGCCTTTGTTAGTGTACCTTGACCATGTGATTATCTACTCCCGACTTTAGTTTTCACTTGCAGCATTTAGACGAAGTCTTCCGGCGATTGTGGAAGCATGGACTCAAGCTCAGGATGGACAAGTGTAGGCTCTTCCAGCACGAGGTGAAGTTCCTGGGCCATGTGGTTGACAAAGCTGGCGTAAGACCAGACCCAGATAAAATCTCTGCAGTTTTAGATTGGTCCGCACCCACTACTATTCAGGAGGTCAGAGCCTTCCTTGGTCTAGCCGGTTATTATAGGCGCTTCGTCCCAAATTTTGCTAAAATTGGGAGGCCTATAAATGCCCTATTGCCCGGTGTTTCTGTTAAGAACAAGTCTGAGGTGAAAGTCCAGTGGTCAGCAGAATGTCAGGCTGCTTTCAGAGAGCTAAAAACTGCTCTGACCCGACCACCTGTTTTGGCCTATGCAGATTTCACAAAGCCCTATTTTGTGTACACCGATGCCAGCAACCAAGGTCTCAGCGCTGTTTCAGCACAGGTACAAGACGGGTCTGAACGTGTCATAGCTTACGCGAGTCGGAGTCAACACCCAACCGAAAAGAATGATGCAAACTACAGCTCATTCAAATTGGAGCTTTTAGCTTTAAAATGGGCTATAATTGAAAAATTTAAAGGTTATTTGACGGGAGCAAAGTTTGTCGTCTGTACAGATAACAACCCCATTGCCCACTTACAGACTGCTCGTTTGGGTGCTGTAGAACAACGGTGGGTTTCTCAACTCGCCTCCTTCGACTATCAAGTGAAGTACCGTGCTGGTCGAGAAAATGTTAATGCGGATGCTCTCTTCAGGTTTCCTGTTAGCGTCTCTCCATGAGTCGGTGCTGATGTTGCTCAGCTGACTGCTACTTCAAGGGCTAGCCAAGAACAACCTACGCCAGAGGCTGGGCTTTGCTTGGAGGAACATTGGAAAGTCCTCCAGGATGCTGATGGGGACATTAGATCTGTAGTAAGGTATGTGGAGGATAACTCGAGGCCAGATGGCCCAATGCGACGGAGAATGCCTGTAAAATCCCAAAAACTGTTGCAGCAATGGGACAAGTTGCATATCATGGAAGGAGTGTTGTGTAGGCGGGCCAAGGACCCCAAGACTTTTGAGTTTTGTGTCCAGGTGGTGTTCCCCACTGTCAAGCGCCAGGAAGTTTGCCAGAAATACCACAAAGCAGCTGCCCACGCAGGAGCAGAAAGGACTCTCTCAAGGCTACGGCAGTTCTTCTACTGGCCTGGCAAGGATACAGAGGTACGTCAGTTCCAACAGGGTGTGTCGCTTGCATCTTGCAGAATCGCGCGCAGCCCTGGGCCCCACTCCATCCTTTTACGGCCACTTACCCCTTAGAAGAAATAGGTCTTGAATACTTGACATTAGGCAGAACCACTGACAGGTTTCAGAATATCCTAGTTTTGACTGACCAATTCACCCGTTATGCCTGGGCAGTTCCTACCAAAGTCCAGACCGCAGAAACCACAGTTTCCGCCTTATGGTCGAATGTTATTCAAGTTTTTGGCTGTCCTGCTAGGTTCTATTCAGACCAATGAGCTAATTTTGAATCTACTCTTGTCCAACAGTTATGCCAGCTTTATGGCATCAGTAAAAGCAGGACAACCCCCTATCATCCCGCCGGTAATGGTAGCATAGAGAGAATGAACCAGACTTTGCTGAATATGCTGCGGTCCCTAGAAGCTGAGAGGCAGCACCGGTGGCCTGAGTACCTGCCCGAGTTGGTGGTTGCTTACAATAACACATTCCACAGTGCTACGGGCTATGCCCCATCATTTTTAATGTTTGGCCGACATTTGCGACAGCCAGTAGACCTAGACCTTGGTGTGGACAGAAATCCCCAGAACTACAATTTAGATGGGTGGGTTAGTGACCATCTCCAAATGCTCTCATTTGCTTACAGTTTAGCCAGACAAAATATAGAGAGAACTGCAGGGCACAATAAGTCTGTGTATGATCGCAAAGCTAATGCAGCACCTTTAGCCCCAGGGGAACGAGTGTGGGTTGGAGACAGGAACTGCAAGGGGCAAAGGAAGCTCCACCCAACTTGGGACCCAGAATCCCACGTAAAAACTAATTGGAGACACTGGGGTGGTTTATAAGATTAGGCCTAAAAAAGGGGTCGGGAAAAGACAACCCACCGGAACTCTTTGAAACCCTGCGTGGGCCCTTTGAATGAGAACATTGAACAGACTCTTGAGGTTCCCACAGAGACTACGGCCCAAAATACAACCCCATACTATTCATTTTTTTAAACCCTCCTGAAAGCCCACCAGGTAACGCTCTTGCAAATGTGCCAGAGTTGCCACCGAGCCCACGACGTTCGACCAGAGCAAATCTTGGACAGCCACCTTCCCGTTTTTGATCAGATGAAGATTGAGGTGACAGGGACTGCCACCCTTAAACTAGAGGGGGATGTCACAGGATGCACAGACACTTTATATATGCATGTTTTACTTAATTGTTATGTGTGCTTTTATTTTGAAATGTTTTTATTGTGTGCAACATGTGCCTTTTTTTACTTCCTGTTTTTAATCCTTTGTGGCGGACTGTTTTACCTTTATTTTAACCAATGGAAATGCGCTGGGAAGGAGTCGCTGAGGAAGGACGCTGAGGAAGGACGCTCGACCACACACTGCTCCCTTGGGTCTTTTTTTTTTTTAATCTGGCATCATTTTAGATTATTTTAGGGTCCAGAATTTCATTGCTTTTAATTTTTAGAGATTGTGATAAATTATTTTATAAACTTTTCTTATGGTAGTTTGTGCTGCTTGCCATGCTTTTCATTTTATATATTTATGCTTCATTTTTTTCAAACAAATTTAGGAGTTCCTAGCACTCACCAAAGCTAGGTGGGGTTGTGTAACTAGCACTCGGTCACATATGCTTGTACATTAAATGGTCGGATCATATGTCAGGTAACTCACCGCACTCCATTTAACCATTTAACCTTAGTTTTCCTGACCACTATACTGAACAAATGAGTTTCCCAGTGACATTAGGGTTAGACATTACCATTCGAAACTGGTACCCCTACCTCTAATGTCATCATCTGTCGAGCTTCTGCACAGGGCAAAGGTGTTTTCTAAGTTGGACCTTCATAATGCATACCATCTGGTGCATGCTATCAAGGGTGATGAATGGAAGACAGAGTTTAATACCCCCAGTGGTCATTACAATTACCACTTTATGTCTTTGTTTTATGATGTTTGCATTGTGGGAAACAATGCAATCAGGGAGCTAGTGGCTAACCAATATGCTAGCCACACAGGTCGGAGCAGCGCGGTGCTTTTCGGAAGGAGGCGGGGTGTCAACAAGACAGCGTGAGGCAGCGATGCCGGAGCCGGAGTGAGAGGAGCTGATTAAAAAGCCAAATTCGTCTGCCCCGGTGTGGGAATATTTTGGATTCAAGCAGAATGAACAAGGAGAGCCCATCAACATAAGTGAGCCGATATGTCGACTGTGCATGAAAAACGTTGTGATTGTGGCAACCCCAGTGGTAGGGAGAGGCCAAGAGATGGGATCGTCACACCATGAGGCTCAAGACGTGGTTCCAAAAG
>JAPTHA010196802.1:0-11283 GCA_029814585.1 Gymnapogon annona | reverse complement strand
TATCTATCTATCTATCTATCTATCTATCTATCTACCTACCTACCTACCTACCTACCTACCTACCTACCTACCTACCTTCCTTCCTTCCTTCCTTCCTTCCTTCCTTCCTTCCTTCCTTTATTTGTCTAAACCTAATTGGATTTGGATTAGATATACATTTATTTGTCTAAATCTAATCTAATACAGCACGAGTAGGATATCGTACTATTTTTGTGACTGTAATACGGTAACTGTATCTACTTACAAAACGACTAAGCACCAAAAACAGGAAGACTTTGAGGTGACTTTAGCACTAGAATAATACTGTCAATTATTGACGAGTGACCAAGTTAGCAGTTAGTAAGATGTGCCCTTATATTGTTTTATATAGTATATATTGTACATTATTACCATGTACTGTGCATTTAGTAAGCTCACAGAATTAAATATCTATGTGCCTGCTTATATGTGTGCATGTTATTGTGTGATGTTGCCAATAGTTCATCGTTAGCTACTTGTAATCTAATTTCCCGTAACAAATCCTCGTTTTTCACATTTTGCCAGGATAACATGGAGCCCCTTGATCCTGCCAAGAATGAGTGAGTCATAATTAGGGTTATTTATGTTGTTGAAAGCTTACGTGAGGAAATATGTGCAAACAACAACATAAGTATATCAATTTTGATATTCGTTGATACACACTTGTGTATACAGCTATGTCTTTCTATGACTCATGCAGATCTCTTTTTAGTAGATACTTTTTTTTTTCTAATGCCTAAGAGTTGACTGTCTTATATTTGCATGGAAAATGAAACCCTTAACCTTTGGTGGAATTTAAAAGGTTTAAATGTATTGTCCCCTTTAAATTTCCCTTGTGTTTCTGTTCAGATGTCTTTGCATATGCTGGTAATCACCCGATATTAACTACTACAATTGAACACCAAAGTTGACCATTGTGTGTTGTCTGGTCTTTTGTGTTACAGTGAAGGCAATGGATTCTACAAGAAGCGCATTTCATCTGTCAGTGGCCTATATTATGAACATTTTTTCACCTTCCTTTCATTGACACATGATTGACTTAAATAAAAATGTCTGCATTCTATCGTTGTCAGATTTTAAAAGCACCACATAAATCAAGCAGATTTTCAGAGTCAGAGCAACAGGAACACACAGTAAGACTGCTTTTTGTGTATTTGGAGTGGATGCAGGGCTATTTCGTTTGTCCATACTTGGTCAAAGGCCTGTTAAAACACTTTTCTCTTACAAAGGTGGAATGTGCCAAGCTGGTGGAGAAGAGGATCTCAAGGAGAGTCAGTTTTGCCCCGGCAAATGATGTTCTTCTATTCTCAAAGTATGAAGCCACAAAGGTCAAGCTTGATTTTCAGCAGTTACACTAAAATACCAACATAAACAGTATCGTTATTTTTACAGGGATGTGAAAAGTTCTTCTCCTGTCCGAGTTCCTCTCCAGGAGTTGCCAGTGCCATGTAAGCTACAGTTATATTATATATATATGTAGCTTCTTCATTAAACAAAGACTTCATACAAGAACCATGCTATTGAGTAAAAAGAAAATCCCAGTAATTTAAAGTTTAGCACAATTTGCAGAACAAATAATCACAGTATATACGGTATTTTACTTGTAATAAATACACAGTACTTTTTCTGAAGCAGCCTTGTAATATTTAATCTTTCTTTAATTCCACAGCTGCGGCCACATCTCAGAATGGGTAATGGGATTTTGCCTTTTTTGGTCTAATTTCAGATGATCCTTTTTTGAGTTATCAGTTCATGAATATCAAATGCATTAGAGCTTTGTTTTTCATAGTGGATTGTATTTTGTTTTATAAGGGTCCAAATGATGGTCACTGAAGATGGGATTCAACAAATTACAGGTAGGAAAAAATACCTTATATTAACTACAGTTTAAATGAATGCTACAGTAAATAGTCGTGATGTGATATGGCATTGACTAGATTTAAATGCCTCCTGTAGGAATGGAAACGCTGTTGAATGCCCCGTTGCATGCGTTGCAGCAAAAGGATATGGTGAGTTTGAAGTCAGCATTTTGACATACTGCTTTGTATTTGTGACTGGCAATTACTCAATAGACTAATTACTGTATTTAACTGGCAAACCTGAATTCTGTTCATTAATTGATGCACGTTTTTATGCCGTCTTCTTCAGGCCAACGTCAATACTGGACATCACTTTGGAGAGAAAACGCTGATGTTCAACACAGATGATGCGTTCATGGACATGACTAGTAGCCACACTATAAACATCGCCAACGATTTAGTGTTTCATGAAGATACATTGCACGAACAGGACGATGTTCTACCAACCTCTGGAGAGAAAACCTTGATGTTCCCCGAAGCTGAGGGGCCCGTGGAGAAGAACATCAATCACACCTGGAACATGATCTGCTCCACTGGTAGAAACATAGATTTAAGAGCAGAGCAGAAGAATAGGCCGTCGGCAGTGCCGGAGCTGGACCTAGGATTTAAAAACTTCCTTGCGAGTCTGTCTAAACAAAGCGCCCCCAGCGTTAATCCTGTGATTACCAGCATCTCATCTGTTTCTGGAACCTCATCAGGAAAAACAGGCGCTACAAATACCTCACTAGCTCACCTTAAAACCCAGAGCGCTGAGGTGCATAAAGAGAATCAGCCTTCAGCGTCGCTTTTAACTGCGAGGGACAAATCACTAAACACTACCAAGAGGTTTGGAGAATCTCTCAATCGCAGTCTGTTTGGTCCAGATAACAATATGAGCATGGATATAACTGAAACTCACACAGGACACATCATGGGATTCAGTAATGAAGACCATCCTATTCAGTGTCTTTTCCCAACTCAAGAGACGTATGCAGACACTGAAAAGAGAAGGTCACACGCAGCCGATACGCGGAAGACACCACAACAGGAGAGCCCTAAAACGCTGGCATCATCCATCGTCAGAGGTAATGAGTGTTCTCTAAAGTATCTGCACCGGTTTAAACACAACTATATTTTAATGTTTTGATGCATAATCATGGCTGTTTTTTTTGTTTTGTTTTTTTACATTTTCCGATTTTTTTTTCCGACAGCACCTGCCACTACAGAGAAGAGGTATGTTATTTCACTGTTTAACTTTGTCTACCCATAAAATTAGAGAAGTACAAAAAAATAGCTTTCAGGTTTGACATTGGATCTGAGCCAAACTGTAGTCTGAACAACAAACTCAAGTTTTGTTCCGTTTTCTTAATTCAAGGGTGAAGAAGGTGATTGCGGATGATCAGAGCCGACAAATTGCCGGTAAGTGCGCAAACAAATAAATTGGGTCAATTTATCTGTGACGTTTCACTGTTTAGGCACTATTTTACTCCTAATGTTTGTTTGTTCCCAAATCTTAAATATAGACGAGAAATCGTTGATCCATCCCTCTCTACACACCTCTCATCAAAGACTGCAGGTGAGTTTGGACATTAGACGTACATTTTTCCGCTTTTGTGGTCTGTGAATAATACGTATTCATTTCATGTTTTTCTTTTCCAACTTCAGGTCAATTTAAAAGCCGAAGATGGGGGCCCAGAGAAAACCATAGTGTTCTCAACAGACGATGCATTCATGGACATGACTCAAAGTCAAACTGTAAACATTGCCAGCGTGCCATTAGCTCCATCTAATCAGCTCGCGGATGTGCTGCTCACATGTGGAAAAAAGGACAATGCGTCGTCTTTAGAGCAGAGGAAAAGCATGGCTGGTGGTACCTCAGCAAATCATTTGGATCCAGGATTTGAAAACCTTTGTACACGTCTCTCTACACAGGGTGGCCCCATCGGTCACCCGCTGATCACTACCAAGTTCCCGACTGCAGGATCGCCTGTTGAAATGTATGGCAAGGTGGACACTTCTTTGTCACGGCTTAAATCATCTGATGCTACAATTTGTTTTGAAGACGACATAAGCATGGATATGACAGAAGCGCAGACAGGTCACATTATGGGGTGCACCGTCACTGGTGATCCTTTCCAGAGTCTTCTCCCAACACGAGACGTGCATGAAACACAACAGAAGAACAGTGACACCCTGGAATCTTCAAAACTTCAAGGTACTACAACCTTTTTATTTTGCACTATTTCAGATGTTTCAATTTATATCCAAAAAGTATGACATCTTAAAGTTGAAGTTTAATTAATGTCTTATTTAATTTGCATCTCCATACATAGACCTGGAAACATCTTTCAAGGCATCTTTGAACACAAAAGCACAAAACCATCAGGTAACACTGTTTAAGTTCTTTTTTTTTTTCTTTTGGCTAGTCTTAGTCAAAGAAAAAAAAACTTTACCGTCTCGTACAGTGTAATGAAATGACCTTTAAAAAAACGTTTTAGCTTCCATGCTTGACTGAAGCCTGTTGCACCATATTAAGAAGTTTTGGCATAAAGGAACTCAAGTAGTGATAGAAGTAAAGAACATCATCTGTGGTTAAAAATAAACAAATTAATAAAAATAACGCTGACAACGAATCCTTGCCATTACCGAAACTTGTTCTGTGTTTTCAATGTGAATAAAGTACAATAGTGCACACGGTAGTTATTAGGTATTTCAACCTGATAATCTGTATATCGTTGGTTTAAATTAAATTCATTAAATTAAATTATTTAATTGAACATTTTTACATTTTTTCTCGTGCCCCTTCATTAAAAGCAAGTTCTTCTCTTCAGGTCAAGTTTGACGCTGAAGAAGATTTCAGAGACAGAACTGTGAGGTTCACTGCAGAGGATGCATGCATGGATGTGACACAGAGCTGCACTGTCAACATTGCCACTGATTTTGAACCTCAAGCACAAGAGCGTTTTATCCTTTTGCCCACATTTGGAGAGAAAACAATAAGATTCAATGCAAACGATGCAAATATGGACGTGACACGTAGTCACACCGCAAAGATTGACATTGATCTCCCACTGTATTCACATCAAGATTTAGACTTTACACCTGCATGTGGAGACCAAACCGTGAAGTTCAGTGTAGATGAGGCAGCCATGGATATGACCCAGTGCCTCACAGTCAATATTGGCGATAATGTGGGGATGTCTTCATCGTCTTCAAACACAGCTGTTAACACGCACAGCTCTCTAATACACAACCAGGCTCCAACTGGTATGTCAGTAAGTGGAAGGAGGGCTTTGGAGACGTCAAATCAAGTTGTAGTTGATCCAGATGACGGCGATGATGTGAGCATGGACATCACTGAAGTTCAGACTGGACACATAACTGGAGTCACAGGTTCAGATGATGCTCTTCAGTGGAAAGAAGAAACAGTTGCCCTGCAGCAAACAGCTGGACTTGGATTAAACAGCAAAGGTAAAGACAGTGCAAACCTAGATGTGTTGACACAAAAATTGTCCTTGTGCATGTAACGATCCAAAATTGTATATGAAAAACAACTGTTCAGTATGATTCGTCTGTTAACGTCAGCACCTTGTTCAACTGTTTGTCCTCTCATCATGTAGCAATGCAATCCACCCTGAGGGCTCCTCTGCAGACAAAGATGCAAAGACACCAGGTGAGTCTCCTCTTTTGCTGAAGACGCCAGAGTTTCATGTGGAAGCAGGACATGTCTCATGTTCTTGTTCCGTCTGTTCCTGCAGGTCAAGTGCGATGCTGTGGAAGACCTCAGAGAGAGAACAGTGAGGTTCAACTTCGAAGAAGCATGTATGGATGTGACACGCAGTCACACCGTGAACATTGCCACAGGGTGTGAACTGCAATCAAAACACAATGTGGACGCTTTGTCGAGCTTTGAAGACAAAACCTTGAAGTTCGGTGCAGATGACGCATGTATGGATGTGACAAAAAGCCACACTGTGAACATTGTGACTGATTTTGAACCTCAGTCACAGGAGAATTTAAATCCTTTAAACAGATTCAGCGAGAAAACGGTAGAATGCCATGTGAATGGTGCGTCTATGGATTTGAAGCACAGTCATGCTGTCAATATCGCCACTGATATCAAGCCAAAATCCCTCGGGAAGTCAGACGTGTTGCCCAGATCTGAAGAGCAAACTGTGAGGTTCTCTACAAGTGACGCTGCCATGGATATGACACAAAGCCTTACTGTAAACATAGGCCTTGCCTCTGATATTCCACAAGAAGATTCAGACTTTTCACCCTCCACGGGAAACATGGATTCAGCTCAGAAAAATACACAACCTGTGACCAGTGTCGTTCAAAGAAGCAGACCTTCATTAGCGCCCAGTTTGGATCCAGCTTTTAAAACCACCCCGTCCCAGACAAGCGGCCTCAGGGTTAATCCTGTTGTTCAAGCAGCAGACACTCCATCCTCAGACGCTGATGCCGAAGGTTCCCTAGGCCACTCTCAAATGCAGAAGGCTCATGTGGACACTGGAAACAAAATCTGCGGCCTTGTTCCTGATGTGTCGGAGAAGCCTGTCAATGAAATGATGAAAAATGACAACACGCTGAATAGAAGTGTTGATTTCAAAGAGGGTGACGCTAGCATGGATATGACAGAGGCTCAAACGGGTCATATTTTGGGACACACGTTCACAGAAGACCCCTCTCAGTGCCCACCTGTAAAAGAATTAAACCCCAACGCTGACGACGCGGCTTCACAAGACCACAGTCTAGCATCCAGGACGAACCATGTGGAAGTCAACAACCTTCCAAATACTCTCGACTCAGATGAAACCAGGAAAGACCACGAAGAAAGAAACAGAGCGGGTGCTTTACCAAAACCTTCTAACAGTCCCGCCGACGAGGACATCGAAGAACCGTCGCGCAAGAGTAGACGTATGGCTTTAGCTGATTTTCTGCCAATGGTACGACGTATGAGCCAGATGATAAACGCAGCTCCCGACAACATGGCAATGGAGAGCAGCGTGCCACACGAGGAAAATGTCCACGAAAACTCGGACAAAACTAAACCTTTATCTGAGGCGGAGCAGATAGACAGTGAAAATATGACACAAGCTCCTCCCACTGTCGTGAAAGAAGAGCCACCCTCAGTGTCTAGTTCAGCGACTCCCTTTAACTTGAAGACCAATCAGCTTATGTCTAGACTGTCTATGAGTGGCTTCAAGCCAAAACTTCCCAGGAAAAGCAGACCCGATCCAAAGAAGGCAGACTCCAGTCACTCTGAGGGAGAACGCAGACGGACGATAACCGTCAACGTTCCTCATCATCTAAACAGCTTTGACCATGACGTGAGCGACATTTGCGGCGAAGAACTGGGAAGTTACGAAGATACATCAGAAACGCTGGACATGAGAAGTCCTCTGAAAGACTCTGAAAAACCTCAGGAGTTTAGCGGAGACGTCGAATTTGTCAATGGCGTCTGTGAAGAGGGCCTCCTCAGCACTGCCTTTGGCAAGAAGAGACCTGTACTGGAAGATGATAGTGACACGGCGGGTGAGAAGAGACTGAAACAGTCTGACGATGTTGCAGAAATGGTAGGTCAGGTAAAGCACACGTCCTCCACTTCGTCCAGTTCTGTTTTTAAACTGTTGGATATGTTTCCAGGGAATAGTGTCTGACGCTGTCGAGTGCGACAGTAACACAACTGCAGCTGCAAGCATCCTTCCGAATGATTCCTCCACCGGCAGTCACACAGCCAGCATCGCATGCACATCGACATCTGAGTCCAGTAAGCTCGTACATGTCCCACCTGCTACCATGTGTTTCCCTCAGCCCTGTACTGAAGCATCCAAAATGTCAAACGCGTCTCATTCTTTCAGCTTGGAAACAAAGTCTGTTTGAGTCCCAGCTTGAAGATTACGCCACTGATATGAAAATGGTATTTGTTTTTGTTTTTTTAATCCTGTTAATGTTTTAAGGAATACTATTTTTCCTACAGTTATTTAATTACCTTTATCGTTTCGTTACAGAAATTTGATGACGGCAGTCTCACTGTGTCGGAGTTCTTTAAACTCTTCAGCATTAACTTTGTCATCCATAATCCACGACAGAGCGTTCTCCCCGGAAGAGTGAGTTGATGTTCAATTAAACAAAAAAATATGATGCATTAACATAAATAACAACTGCCACCACATGGTTTCAACTCCATATACATATATACACCACATGGACTCAGCTCCATATATACACACATGGACTCAGCTCTATATACATATATACACCACATGGACTCAGGTCTATATACCGGAGCTGAACTTGTGGAACGGAGAAGGTGTGAGGTTAACATGTGTCTCTTTGCGCAGTATGTTCAGTTAAGGTCTGGTATTGTCGTGTCTGGTTTTGTCTTGTCTTGTTTTGTTTCATCCCATTTTGTCTTGTCCCATGATATGAGGTCTTGTTTTGTTTTGGCTGTCTCCTCTGACCCTGTTAGTGTGGGTGGGGGCCGAGGCCTGCTGGTGCATAAATACGATTGTGTGGTGTACTGTAATGTTGTCTAATGAAAAATAACTAAAATATAAAAAAAAAACAACAACTGCCAATTTAAGTGATCCGACTTTTTATTGTTGCAGCTTTGCTCAGACACCGATCGTACCCCCATGGACTCACTGAAAGACAGACACATCAGCCGACCTCAGCAGCGGGTGTACGAGGCAAACGTGCAGAGCCTCGCAGAGCAGGTGGAGAGGTGTGTGAGCAGTCATAAAGCAGATTCATTTGTCATATACTGTACATTTACCCTCCTTGTGTTAGTCCTCATATGGTGACTTATTTGGGAGGTGGAGAACAGCCTTCAAACTCTGATCTGGGGGGGGGGGCATTGTTCATATAATGTATGGTGCAGTGTGCACCCAGCAACTGCAGACTAGAGGAAAGACTTCAGGTACATACTATACAGGGATGCAGAAAATGTGTTTTAATTGGTTTCTTTTTGTTCCAGGCTAAAGGTTCGGATGCGAGACCTGGACAAACCTCTGAAAATGGTCAACAGGCCTCTATGGGAAGAGATGGCCAACTTTACAGAAGCTGAGGTATTCCAAGATAATAATGATTTTATCCTGTGAGATTTTTATGATTGTATGGTCTGAAATCTGTCTAGTTGTAGTTTTCTGTTTGTTTGTTTTTTTCTTGCCTTTGCACTGTGTACATTAATATAACATGAATTCAACATTGAATTTGTTTATAGTTCAAAGCGTTTGGTGCAAAACTGAAAGAGAGAAATTACCACTTCAGGAAGATGAGCAAAGTTCAGTCGCATGAAATGAAGGAGGTCCTGTACTCCAGTCTCGTGCAGGTTAATCTGGTGAGTTCATTACGGCAGACACTGAGACAATGGCGTTACTTTAAATGTCTATTCACCTTGATTTTAATTTCCATGATATTAATTTTTTCAGGAGGAGCAAAAAAAATTGAAGGCGAAGATTGAGGTAACAGGTGAAGTCATAAAAAGCCTGGATGACTGTATTGAAAAACTACAAACAGGTAAAGATGGAACATTACACACAGCTCCCATTAGTTTTGTACAGTTTCTGTTTATGATTAAGACAAATAGTTTAAATACACAATCATAAAGTGTGCAGATAAACAGCTAAGTCCTCACCTTTTATTTTTTTTAAACAGACCTTGCTTCTGTTGAAGATGAAGTGAAATCTCACCAGGAAGGTAATGTTTGACGTCACTGATTTTACATAATTATTTGTATTTTATTTAATTAAAAGCCATGGATGGAGGTGTAATATAAATTGTCTTGTTCTAGCACTGAAGACTTTGGCTGACAAAGACAGGTGAGGAATAATTATGAACATTGACAACACTGACTAGATGGCAACGATTTCCAGGAAATTATTTGTATTTATACATACTGTATTGTTTATTTTTCTCTTCTCTTTCCACAGAAAAGTATCCGAGCTGGAGATGCAAAATAAGCAGAATTTGAATAAAGTGAACAGGCTGAAAAAGGAGGCAAAGGAATTTGAGAGCCACATCAGCGTCCTACATATGTCAGTTCTCATTTTATTGTGTCTCTTATTAATGTTTTGTTTTTCTTTTAGCTTTTTATTGTTTCCAGAAAGTCTTTGCACACATTCTGTCAAATTTAAGTTAATATATTTTAGTGTCTTAACTTTCTTGGCTTTGCGACTTAAAGCTGTATTTATTCATAACTAGTGCTGTGTGAATTTCCCACCTCAGGATAAATGAGTGGAAGTTGAGAGAGAAGACGGACAACCGTGACGTCTACACTTTTCTGCACGAGACTCTCCTTCTAGAGTTGGTGTATGAGAAATCCACCGGTGAGATGTACTTAACGTTAATGGCAGGGGTGTCAAACATGCAGCCCACCGAAGTTTCCAATCCGGCCCGTGGAATGAATTTGTAAAATGCAAAAACAACACCTAAGATATTTGCAAAAATTATAGTTTAGGTCCAGTGTCCGGGCTGGAAACAATATGATCATAATAACCTATAAATACATCTTCCAATGTTTCTCTGTGTAAATGTGAATATTTTCATGCAATTATCCTGAATTTACACTAAAACAAAGTATCATTTCACAAAAACACATAAATAACCTGACCAAATACAAACAACCTGAAGTGTCTGTAGAGAAGTCAGGTTAGTAAATGTTTTGTCTGTCTGTACATGCACTGTGATCTATAAGTTGTAATGAACATATAGAAATTATAAACTGAGGTATAATATTATTAAAATTGCACTTATTTTTCTTAACAGCTTTGAGGTTGTCAATGTTATTCATATTGGTTTAAAGCACAGTTTGTTGACATAAACATTGTCACCATAAGGGCAGTTTGGAATTGAGATTATTTATGTAATACTGTTATTATTGTACTGGCCCCGCCCACTTCAGGGCAAATTTAGCCCCTGAACTAAAAAGAGTTTGGTACCCTGGGTAACAGTGTTAAAATAGACCTGCACTGATGGTTCACTACTTTGGCAAGAATACTTTGGGCTGTCGTGAACTAAACCTTCCGTATTCTTTCTGTTTTTGAAGGAAATGATGCTGAAAATGAGTCTGCGCGGAAAATTGCAAACATCTCCTTCAACCATCAACTGGATGGTGAGCAAACCTTGCAGTTATTAGTCTGCATGTGTCGGACTTGATTTAGTGTCTCCTCTTACGGCTAATGTGACTGTGTGGGTGGGTTCTGGAGTGGTTCTCACAGGTCAGAACACATGAACTTATTGAACAGAGCTGCAGCTTAAAGCACTGACCGCGTGTACAGTAGTTCAAGAGAACGCAAACGCCACGCACACATCAATTCAGGAGCAATAATAGTGTAACTTCAACTCAGCTGAAGGCTCCGAGGAGTTCTTCCACCACTGGTCAACACACTTCAGCAGTAGATTAGATTAGATTAGATTAGAT
>JAPTHA010196748.1:0-11287 GCA_029814585.1 Gymnapogon annona | reverse complement strand
CGTCTGTGCAGGTCTAGTATATGTCACCTATAAACCTGTGCCTGATCGTTGTCATTTCCTTTTGATTCTCTGTTGGCTTTTCGCGGAAAAACGTAAATTTTCTTACGTCACTAAGTAGACGTGAATGGTCTGAGAGTCACAAAAAAATCACACATTTTTACAGATTTTACAACTCAGTGATACCTAAGGCACCAGGTTGAAAGGCACACGGTTGGTGGTGTGACTCAGGATTTTTTTCAATAAAAAAATGTACAGTGGCTCAAAAATGGCTGAAAAAAGGGTTAGTTTTGACTAACGTCAAAATTTGGGTTACATCGGGGTTCCGTTCCTACGTAACCCAAGGACCACCTGTATTATTGGACCATTTAGCTTATAATTCTGACTATATTACTGACTCTTTAGCAGTCCAATGGATGTTGGATGAATGTTGGATGAATGAGTTTTTGTAGAAAGTAGAGATGTTGTTGGGCTCTGGAGCAGAGATTCCCCACGTGTACTTTCCAGCTGAGTGTGTTGTCAATTTGGACCCCCAGATACCTTTATGAATCTACCTGACTGATCGAGTTTGTTTTTAATGATTGGCCTGTGGTCACCAATAGCCATTGGGTCAAATATCATCTCTTCTGTCTTCCACAGATTCGACACAAGAGATTTTGGTCACACCACTGGACTAATCTCCTTATTTCTGAGAAGTAGTCCGGTGGGTTACCATCAGCTTGTTGCAAGATGACGATAGCTGTGTCATCAGAGAAGTTTATGATGAAGTTCCTTGGCCATTTTGTTACACAATTGTTTGTGTACAATGTGAAGGGGACAAGATGCACACAACCCTGTGGAGCACCTGTACTTGTCAGTCTGGGTTTGGAGAGGGCGTTGTTGACCCGGACTCACTGTGTCAGGAAGGAGTGAAACCACCTCAGGATGTAAGGATTTACTTGCATTTCTCTCAGTTGGGGGGGGGCAACACTTCCAGTTTGCTGTGGTTGAATTCCCTTAAGATGAAAACCGGAGCCTGCATGCACTATTGGAGTTGTTGTTGAATGCAGTCTGTAATGTGGACGGGACTCTGTGCTGTGTATGTTCTGGGCAGGACGTCCTGTCAGTGCGTATAAGGGACAATCCTTCAATCTCGCACAGAGTCTGCAATTCCCTGATTGAGCCACATCTCTGTGAACGCCATGGCAGAGGCATCCTGGTGCTTGTGACAGGCTGAAGTGAGGCTCTGCAGCCCGCCCAGCTTGTTCTGTAGCGGCCTCATGTTGCCAAGTGTCAGAGAAAGTACCGCATGTCTGGATCTTCTCCTCCAGAGTGCTTCACAGACTCCTCCTCTCTGTCCTCTCTTCTTCCGGAGTTGGTGACTCGGGTCTAAAGGCTGAATCTCCTCTGTCAGATCAGGGGGAGGCATACTGCTTGCAAAACAGAGGGCCCACAGTACATTCCTTGTGAAGGACAACACTGCCATGTTGTTTGTTTACTCACGGCAGAGGTTTTCCATACTTGTGGGACCATTTAGAACTCCTGTTATAACTCACAATGGGTGAATCGTGGGATGAATGAGTAAGGAACATGAAGACAAAAAAGTTAAAAACTAGTACTTGAGAAAATGTAAATTAAGAAAAACTGCAGTATTCCACAGAGCCTGAGTTGCAAGCGGGCTGCGCCTAAAGAAGCCCGGGAAAAACACTACAAAAGTATTATGCAGCAAAACGATTTCACAGTGATAGTTTCCTGTAATCAAAACTAAGGTGGTGTAGTGATATATTGCAGGCAGAACTTTTTTTTGGCCAGGCCGTGTATAAACTTTCTTTTAATTGCCAAATTTTGGACTAAAGCCAAACTGCATCACTTGCCTCGTACATGAACAAAATGCCTATAAATTAAAAAAATTATCATAGCTACAAATTCCTTGGTTCAATCCTGCTAATACTACCCTTAGGTACACTTTTATTCAGTCAAACTCTAGGAATGTAAATTAAGTCTGTGTATATGCAATAAGTTTGTATCCCTCCCTACAGGGAATGTCACATTTTCCAGGCCCTTTAAAAATCAATATCTAATATCAACATGGTGTGTTTCAGTCAACAAAGATTTCAGATCATTGACCGGAGTAACATGCAAAGTGAAGAGAAATGTCATCATCGGAGAACAGATAAACTGAGTTACATAAACTTTCTTTTGGCTTTTTGATTTGGCAGGAGTTTTTACATTGGATGCCCTTTTTGACACAACCCTTGTACTTACCTAGGCATGGGACCAGCACAATGAGACACACCCCCTTGTGGTTACAGTTGTAGGCAGTAGCGTGAAGGGTCTTGTCCAAGGACCCACACTGGACGCTCACATGCAGGAGTCGAACCCCTCTGCACCAGCCTGGTGCCTTACCCACTGAGGCCACTCAGGAAAACTGAGTTACATGATGATGATTAAAAATTTAATACACTCCTTCAGAATCAGCTCGTGTCAAGTTGGAGGGTGAACATTAATTATCTGGGAGAGTCCAACATTGGATCCTGGATTTTCACATTAATATCCTCAACACAACAAAAGACGTGTCTCATTATTAGAGTCCCAGCAGCAGGGCCATGATTTTCCAATTACTGCCAGTCTGTCAGTTTGCTCTACTACACAAACACTTATTCTTTACACTATGACTGCTCCTTGCTTCAGTACAATATAAATGTCAAATTACACATTTTTACTGAGAAACACTAACACATCATTTTCCTACATGTTTACTTGCGTGTAAAATTTTTTGACACTAAGAACTTGTGTCTATTTAATTAAACCATTGCCTCAAATTGACAATTAAACTGTCAAGTGAGGAAGTCAGGCAGGATTTAGTAAAATAAATAATGTTTTAGTTTGTTTCTACAGTTTAAGAACCAGCTCTGCACGTCAACAATTTAGGCCTCATTCATGTCTTGATGGAAATGACTTCAAGCTGTTACTAGCCCAAAATTCCCTGCAACACCGAGGACCAGGCGGTATTAAAAGTAGCTCTTCACTTGCTCAGTACTTGCCAGAAATTTCTGCAGCTTCTTCGGTGTTGCTGTCGGCCTCTTGGCAGCCTCCCTGACTAGTTTTCTTCTCGTCTTATCATCAGTTTTGGATGGACGTCCTGGTCTTTGTAATGTCACTGTTGTGCCATATTTTCTCCACTTCATGATGACGGTCTTCACTGTGTTCCAACGTATATTTAATTCCTTGGGAATTCTTTTGTAGCCTTCACCTGACTGATATCTTTGAATAATAACATCCTTCTGATGCTTTGGAAACTCTGTGGACCTTGGCTTGTGTTGGAACATGTGGCTACAAAAATGTCTTCTATTTAGCGGTTTTGTCTACAAAACAAACTCACACACAATGAGAACCCCTGGAGAGAATTACAACGTATCCGTTAAAACTGATGTCAAAGAAAAATTCCAGGGAATTGAAGGCATTAGAACTTCTTATTTCCACCACATTTCCTTATATCTGCGCCACAAATCCAGCAGTCCATAACACAGTTGTCAGAAAAAAAGGCTAGAAACAAGGCTAGGCAAGGCTACAAAACATTTCACAGTGGGCTTTTTATTTCATAATGTGGAAATTGAGAAGGACTGGGGAGTTTATGAACATGTTTCTTAAGGTTGGGTTTGATACCCTGTTGCTTTGTTAGACTTTGTGGTAAAAAAAAATCTCTTCCCTCCTTTCTCTCAAGGCTAACTGAGAAAGGAAATACAGAAAGATGGTGCCTGATTCTTATTAGAGGCAGGTTTTAAGTTCCTTGAAGCCCACAGGTTAGTACTGCCGCTACAACAGATAAAGAGGATCTCCTGGAACATTCTAGGGCAGAAAACAGTGAAATGTTAAAGAGAAAGCCTTGAGTAAGAGGGATTTATGGGCCCCATTCGGCTTGTACAATTTCACTGCACTAAAAATATTGACAGTTTAAGAGATTTCCAGAAACACTTAAATTCACTCACATGCTTTCTTTGCCACATCCATGCCCTTCCAAATATAACAAACAGTACAGCTGGTACAGTAAGAATACATGCCTAAAAGGTATCAAGCTGTCAATAGTATATTTTGAAAAGGTTTCATTCATAAGATTAGATGGCTAGTTTTTAATCATTAGAATAATCGCAACTAGTGCTGCAACGAATAATTGATTAAATCGAGTAATTCGATTTGTAAAATGCTTCGATTTCCATTTTGTTGCCTCAATGATTCGTTTAATTAGTGCAGTTTATGAAAACGACGTAAAACCTGCGGCGGTACAGTGCCCGGAACCATAAACACGCGGAGCTTGTTACCGCACGACTTCTGCAACTGGTAGGAAAGCGGGGCACACCTGAACAAAAGTCGGCAAAGTTTTGTATGGAAAGCGGCAAATTGGCATGATGGAGAAAGGAGACAAGAACAACGATGAAGGAGAAAAGGATGAAGGAGTACAAAGAAAACGGCAGAAGTTGTCAAAAGTTTGGGACCATTTGAAGCTCAAAAAGACGGACAACGTGGTCCAGTGTTTACACTGTCAAACGGAGCTGCAGATCACAACAGGATGACTTCAATGATTCAACACTTCCAGAAAGCACCCTGCACATTTGACAAGCCCACTGCCAGAAACCAGGTAAAATGCAATGTTTCCAGATCACTACCTTTTTATCGCTAAAGTCCTGTTGTTAGAACGTGTGAGGTGTACGTGTGGCAACACAGCAACGGAACTACAGTATATGGATTCATTTAACGCGTACGAAAGGTCCATATTTCACCACAATACACGTTAATAGCATATTACTGTGGGTGAAATGGATGAAGACATGACTTATTTCATTTTTTTAAATTTATAGTTTAAAATGTGCAATGCATGATAGGTTTACCATGTCTAACTTACTGTATTATATCAAACTAAAGGCGCATGCAAAAATCATGACTGCACTTACAGTATGTCTTAAATTCATGTAGAAATATAAAAACAGCATTTCTTTTTCATTCAGCAAATCTCAGCCCCGCATCGACAGCTTCCTGAGAATGCCTCCTGCATGTTCCCCACGACAAGCAGCAGGACATATGGAGTGCATCCTCAACATGTTTAGTGACTGACATGCGTCCTCTCTCCATGGTTGAAAGCAAGCGCTTCAAAGCAAATGATTTCCAACTTCTGTCCTCGATACGAACTACCATCCAGGACCTTTTTTACCAAGAAAACGCACTCCACAAAATGCACTATAAAGTTTTAATGCAGCTGACAAATATTGTAAACTATTTTGCAGTACTGCATTGCCACTTTATACAGTGAGTTTTTTTGTATAGTTTAATCCTTTTTATTTATTTGTTTTAAATACTCAGGTATTTTTATTTATTTATTTGCATTACTGCAAAGGTGAAAAGTGCAATGTTGATGGATGTGCAATTCGGAATAAATGTTATTGCAAGCTCTAACATTTTCATTTGTTTTGTACTTCCTTTAAGTTTATTTTATCCGATTACTCGATTAATCGAAGTAAATAATCGATAGACAACTCGATTACTAAAATAATCGATAGCTGCAGCCCTAATCACAACTAATATATTTCCATGATTGATCATGGATATTAACAAACCAAGGTAAGAACCTTGGTTTGTTAATATATCTACATATATAAATATACATTTAGTAAACTTTAGATGAAATTCCGCTTTGTCTTCAGTTCAGGCAGCTAGAAAACATTTGATTAAAATCATAAATCATTCATAACAGTGAAAATGAGCTATTCAGCCGGATAGCAACCGGGCTGGTGCATAGGGGACCCTCAATATAAAAACAAAATAAACCAACACGTTGTAGCACTTACTACATTGGACCAATAACTAGATTCGGAAAAGAGCAGTAATGAATCGTTAGATAGAGATGACACACCACAGACCAACTTGGTTTTAAATACCGGCTTGTTTATATAAAAATATTAAAAGGAAAAGAAATTATTCAGAAAATATGTTTGTACCACATAACATTTACACAGACATTTGGCATTGAAACAAAAACCCTTTTTGCATATGAATACAAAAAATACCTTCAAAATGTGAACTCTTTCTTTACGGAAAAGAAAACACACTTCCTTATTTATTCTTTAAACTGAACCTATTTGGTTTCAAAAGTTAATTACGAGCTCGGTAGTAGCTAGTTTTATCTATTTTAAGTACTTATCAATTGTTATTCCACATGTTGGAACAGTAGTTATCATTTTAACTCTATTTATCAAGTTTAACTCAGCACAGGCCTAGTTTAGAATCATGAAATCAAGTATTACTTCCCTTTTAGTATTTTAACTTAAACCAGTATTATACTGTATTCAGCATTTCAATACCCAAAACTATTGCCAAATAACCAGGCAATACCATGAACAGAAAATAATACATTCAGAGCTAACATATACATAACATCCACAGTTCAACAGTTCAAAATATAACATATGAACCAGCTTAGTGAATGTTTATTTCGCAAATCAAGAGTCTGAAAGTTCAACTAAGTCTTTTAGCGAATAATTCAGGAAATCAGTGAAAATATCAGAGCAGCTATTTTCGGACTAAAGAAACAAACTGAGGTAATACAGAAAATGAAAGACATGCATCTCTCCGCAAATGGAAACATCACCGATCAGCAAATCACGGACATTAATTCATCCAGTAACTCAATTGCCAGTGATGTGTCTGTGATATGATCCACATCCTGTCTGTGATGAGTCTGTGATATGATCCATATCGATGGATATCGGACAAACAGCGCCGTTATGCAGGTATGGAACTCTGATCGTATTGTTATTGAGGTTCGAGGACTGTGTTTTTCCCTAAAAAATGAGAGAAAACTGATTTCTTGTTTGTTTTTCTGTAATTTCACCAACAACAAAACATAAAAATTCACATTAAAATTATAATGAACGTTAAACTTAAAACACCAAAGATCGAATAGTACCACTTAGGTAGTGATCACTCAGTTTGTGTAATGGTCTGTATCACTGCCTGTCACACGGTAGATGCGGGTTCAATTCCCCAATTGGAACTTAGAAATTTTGGAATTTCCCGCTGCGGAAAAAGTAAACATTTAATAATGAATGCTCATTATGTATTTGTCGCACACTTAGTCGTTTTGATAGTATGCTAATTTACACTTAACACCTCTGTTCCCTTCACATAAGACTTATATAAGGATTTTATTTTTTTGCGGCTCCAGAGTCATTTTTTTTTTGTTTTTTTGGTCCAATATGGCTCTTTGAAAATTTTGGGTTGCTGACCCCTGGTCTAGGTTATTCCAAAATGGGTGGCTCGCCATCACGATCAGTCCATGTCCAAGCGGTCCACTCACGGTCTCCAGTATTTCGCCACGTTCGCCATCAGTTTGTATTTAAACGTAAAAAAAATAATCTACAAAGTAACCACAGTCTATCACAATAGACAGAACGACAAAAGCATATACTTTCAACTCAAAATAAAAGTTAATATTTTTCTTTTCTATTGGCCTGGCTCACTGGTTTATACAGAACCCCGGAAGGAACATAGTGGGAGAAAAAAAAAGAGAACATTTATCTCGGGATCCCGAGATAATTATGTTGTGATCCTGACATAGGTATGTCGGGATCCTGACTTAATTATCTTGGGATTCCGAATCAACTTTTGATTTGACTTGGAGCTGTCTGGAGCACTGTAGCTGGTTGCTAATGAATTCGACCTGGATTGCCAGGTCGGAATAGGCTTTCCATCGCACGTGTCCCTTTACGTGGACAATTCTTTTAAGATGTTGTTCACAGCTTAAAAGATGGAAAGTATTGTCTTTATATCTTTATAGTTGAGTCCAAGTTCGAAATAACTCGAACTGCTCCATTGTTGTTCCAACTGCTCCAAACTGACCCAGAAACATGTTAACGTCAGTATGGAGTCCCCGATGGGACATTTATGTCACACGTAATTATCTCGGGATCCCGACTTACATATATCAGGATCCTGACTTAATTATCTCGGGATCCCGAGATAAATGGTCTCTTTTTTTTTCTCCCACCATGTCCCTTCCGGGGCTCCGTAGGTTTAGCTCTATACCGTCAATTCTCCATCACCTGTCTCCTCCGCGCAACTTGCAACAGGAAGCGCTACATTCACTCTGACTGTCCGATAGAACCACTAGATCTTAAAGCAACAGGACACTCATGTACATTAACCAGTAGACAGAATACTTCACAAATAAAGATGAAATATTGCTTTTAATCCTATTTTTATGATTTTATCACTGCTTTTATTACAACCGTGAAATGTGTAATAATTAATTTTGGCTCAACATATTTATTCTATTTATTAACAGTATTTATTCACTTGGGCTATTTTGACCTGGGTTACAATGTGGTTTGACAATATTGCAAAATAGACTTAGACTTCCTTTATTGTCATTACACAGACACACACAATGAATCTGCAAACAAAATGTCATAGATTGGCAGCTGATAACACAAATAAATAAATATGGAAATATAAAAGCGCACAGTTGATAAAATGAATCCAAAGCCAAGAGTGACAGCAGTGTAAATATGACAACACACACAGTCAATAATAAATAATAAATAAATAAGATGGTCAATGTAACAATGTAAACAGAACTATAAACAGTGAAAATACTGCACATCAGTGTAAACTGTACTATAAACAGTGAAAATAATATATATAGTACTGCATCACTGAAGCTGCTATTTTCAACTTCATTGCCAATACAAATCTGACATTGGTAGGAATTACATTCCCCATCAAGGTTTGTATTCCGCTCATATTACACTCGGTAAAAAGTGATATATATACTGTATCACTATGCCACACATCAGGGATATGGTGCCATTGAGAGGTGATAAAATGAAACAAGCAGTTCCAGGGAATACAACTAAGTATTTGTAAGATATCGCACCAAATAATAAAATATCTATTATAGACCTTGAGTATAGATCTTGACTATTAGATACAGTATCTGTGTGGAAATACTGTATATTAAAATGTCATACAACGTTGTACTTTCAGGCTTATTTAAATATGTTTGGTAGATGCAGTTCTAATAATATGAACAAATATGTATAAACAACATTATTCCCTGAACATAATGTCAAGCCTTGCTATCGTTAGTGTGCCACATATACAAATGAACTGCTTATCCTCAGAAAATAGAAAATGTTCATTCATCAACACCATTCAAGGTTTTGTTTTGTGGAGAATTTAAGCTTACCCTTTCTGTAAAGGGGTCTCCATACTCAAAAAATTCCACCCAAAACACATTAAAATTGGTCTGTTATACTGGCCAGCAAAGACCCGATAATTCTAAACTCGGAAATCAGAAGAATAAATGCACAGACAAAACAAAAAAACAATATGCAAATTACAGAATAGGTATTCATTTACATGGAACACATTTTCAGTAAAATTGAGAATCTTTTCCTTTGTTGAAGTTAGAGAGGCAGTTTGTGGTGGAATTGTTACTTAACAAATTACAGACTTTACAGATTGGCATGAGATTTAGATGCAGAGTTATCAGGAATTAGCACGAGAACAACCAGTCCTGCGTGAATACGTCTTCACTGTATATTTTAAGTAGATGCCTGCTGAATTACTCTAGCCTCTTCTATCACATATAAGAGGCTATCACATCTCAGACTGTTCTATATGTCAGTCTGAGACATATAGAACAGGGCTGCCTTTTTGCGTGTTACATAATGTGGCTGCTGGCATGACTGAAATGCAGCAAATACAGCTTGAGAGTTTAATTGTGACATTCAGATAGATTTAGACTTAGAATTCCTTAATTGTCATTACACAGACACATACGATGAATCTGGTAACGAAATGTCATAGAATTGGCAGCTGATAACCCAAATAAATATGGAAAATAGAAAAGTGCACAGTTACTGAAATGAATCCAAAGCCATGAGTGTCTGCAGTGTGGATGTGACAACACACAAAGTCAATCTAAATAAGAATAAATAAGATGGTCAATGTAACAATGTGAACAGTACTACAAACAGTGAGAATACTCCACATCAGTGTAAACTGTACTATAAACAGTACTACGAACAATGAAAGTACCACATATCAATGTAAACAGTACTATAAATAGAGAGAATACTGCACATCAGTGTAAACCATAGACAGTACTATAAACACTGAAAGTACCACTTATCAATGTAAAACAGTACTATAAACAGTGAGAACTGCACAACAGTGTAAACAGTACTATAAACTATATGTCAGTGTAACAGTACTATGAACAGTGAAAATACCACACGTCAATGTAGACAGTACTATAAACAGTGTAAACATTGCACGTCACGTCAAGTACAGTTTAATAGTCTGGTGGCTTGGGGGAAGAAGCTGTGACTGAAACTGGCTGTTCGACAGCGGATGCTGCGTAGCCTCCTACCGGATGCCAACAGAGAGAACAGATGACATGTATGGAGGATATGTTTGAATTCATAAGGGAATTCATTTTATGAAGTTTTCTACGGAGTTTCTGGATACTGCTGCCAACTAGTCCAAGAGTTTGTGTGGTTTCCAAGATGTCATGAAGCTGGTTATCAGGGGAAAATTGATAGTTGAGACTCCATATATGAAAAGGGCGGAACTGAAATTTTAGAAAACATGTAATGACAAATTGAGACAAATAGAAACAGGACTATAAAAACACAAATGCCCCACAAATATATCAACATATTAGATAAAGTAGAAAAAATATAAATATTTGTTAAACAAAATTGAGAAAAAGGTCCAAGGTCCACTAAGATAATAGCAAAATATATACATAAAGGAGTATTAACCAATATATACAAGGTCAACGACCCTCAGACAGAATGACAAAATGTACACTTTCGCTTTTGTTCACCACCAAAGTGGATCAAGTAGTAGGATCTAGGTATGGTGTTTCCGTGTCTCCTTTTAAGTCATGTGACAGTCAGGACAGTCACATGAATTAAAAGGAGACACGGAAACACCATACCACTGCTCCGAGGAAGGCGGCAGAAGCCACCGAAACTGTCAGCAAAAACAGAAGAAGTAACAACACCAACACGCCGTGACTAACGAAAACAATTGTCCTAGTGCAGGGGTCGGCAACCTGCGGCTCCGGAGCCGAATGCGGCTCTTTAGCCCCTCCCTTGCGGCTCCCTGGAACATTTTCAAAAATATATGAAAATGGAAAAATATGGTGCGGGGATATATTTTTTCTATTTTTAATATGGTTTCTGTAGGAGGACAACGATGACACAAACATTCTTAACATTTTCCAATGCTGTAAAATGTTTAGAATAAA
>JAPTHA010196730.1:0-11290 GCA_029814585.1 Gymnapogon annona | reverse complement strand
CCCCCCCCCCCCCCCCCCCCCCCCCCCCCCCCCCCCCCCCCCCCCCCCCCCCCCCCCCCCCCCCCCCCCACAATTCGTACTGGACGTGTCACCAGTAGCGGTCGACACATATTAAGAACCAAAATATTCATTTTTTTTTAAGGCCTAATGAAAATGCATTAATACTGTTTAACCAACTAATCCCAGACTTATTTTGGCGACATAGGATTTGGCAACAATAAGTTGTGTTGGCCAGCATTTTTAAAAGCGGAATAATTGAATACTATTACTCAGTTTTTAGTCCATGTTTTGTCAATTCCACACTGCTCTATTAACCACTTTAAACATTTAGCATTAAAAGCACATCATTTGAATTGGACTTTGCGTAAAATGTATCATTCAAAAATATAAGCTTAATATTGGGCTAATTTCCAGGAAAATCAGACTGGCTTCTCTTTAGAGATCAGGATTATGTCTTTTTAAAGTGTCTTTCTGACACTGAGCTGCAGTAAGATGCAGTCACTAAGTGGCAGAGCACTTATAGAAGAACGAACAGCCAGTTCTTTTCTCTACAACCTGGCACTGGAGCAGACAGATGTGTTGATATGCCATCTATTGCCGCAGGCCTTTTCTGACTTCTAAAGGCTTCCGCTGTCAGAATGGAGCGCCTGGGAGTGCATGACACAAAAGTTAAATGAAGGTTAAATGGAAGCACTTCAAAGTGGGAGATCTCCACAGAAAAATAACGGAGGAAAGGTTAATGTGTGTCTTGTCGAGGCACCGGAGCAGCTTGTAGCTTTTGGGCATGACGGTTTGAGGTCCAGTTTGGGTCAGAGCGCCTCAGGGCCGTCGATTATTGGTTTCGTCTGCAGTTACTCTGTGCAGCGTGTTATCAGAGTTTTAAACTGAGTTATGGAAAACTCATTTTTCAGGTCAGATTTTTCCTCTATGAAAGCTTTAGTAGACAAATTGTGTGGTGTCATGACGCTTGTGTAACTAACATCACGCTGAGATGTCAGCCATTAAAGGTTAAAGAAATAGACTGAAAATGAGGCAGAAAGCTTCATATGGTAATGTATCTTTCTCTTCTTCTTATAAATGTGTGTCCCAAAGACGAATTTCATGGGTGCCAGTAGCAACCAAAAAAAAAAAGGGGGATGGGACAACTTAAAGAAGGGGATCTGAATGGATACTTTTATCTAGATGTAGCAAGAGGAGAACTATGGGTACATTGTGTGATTTCCCTCAGAGGTTGGTCTAGTCCAAACACATATGAAAATATTAAAAGGAGACAAAAAAAAGTATACAATGACTCATTTTGAGGATCTCTACAGCTACTTAAAATCCAACATTTAGAACCAAGAATCTCCTAAAATTCTGAAGCGATTATGAAAATTACCCCAAACCCAAAAATGCTTCATCCAGTTAACAGGTTTGAAGTTGTATTAATGAACACAAAATCGATAGAAATGAGCATTTTCAACCATTCACATATTATTCAGCACCATTTAACAGCGTGTCAATTGACACAAAGATCTCTGGTTCACATAAACCAAACCTAGGAGAAAGCAACTTTGGTCCAAGAGAGCTGGAGGTTCTGCATATTTTAGATATCTCCCTCTTCCATCACATCCAGACGGCATTACATCATTATCAGGCTTCTGCAGTGCTCGGAGATGAGCTGATCATTAATTGAATCAGATGAGATGGAAGAGGGAAAGTTCTAAAACATGTGGGACACTGGCTCTCTAGGGCTGGAGTTGCAGACAACTATTCTAACCCTCAGTGCGTGATATTTGACATGGATTTAGGTTGGACAAGAGGTTAATAACAGCTAACAACGCACACACCTCATAATGCCTACAGATAACACACCAATTAAAAGTGTCATGTATATTCAACGCCAGTCATGACACCACATTGCAGAGAGTTGAGAACAATCACAGCTATTTGGTCACCAACCCTGAAACAGTCTTCTGTCCTGGTCCCTCATTTAAACACTCATGGCTACAACTCCCTCATTAGTGCACCTCCACTTGTTGCATATCAATCAATGAAAACTAAGGCATCTTTTAGAATATAGAAACCATTCCAAAGGGCAACAGCATCACCACATACACAAAAGGTTGTACTCCAGAATAGTAACACGTGATAAATGTGGATTTTCTTACTTTAGAAGGTTATCTCCACATCACACATCCATGGATCCCGACAAATCCAATCTGGTATTTAGATCCAAAACACATGTAAAATCCACAAAGGCACAGAAACAACAGGAATATTTGTCCAACCTGAGAACAATGTTGGTGTTTTTTTCCAGTTTCCTCAAACACATTCTCTATAATTAACTTCTTTGTCCCAGGTGTCCCTAATAGTAAGGATAACCAACCAAGTGCCAGAGACACATATATGGTCAGGTCGACCTGCCACCACTGTTGTCTAATTATCAATTACCCTCTGTGCACTAGTTCAGTGGCTTTCAAAGTGGGGGCCAGAAAAAATACCAAAACATTTTATATGCTGTGGGTAAACATATGAGTTAGTAATATTTGTAAGCCAAATAAATTGAATAATTATTGTACAGTGTACTAGTAGGAAAACACATTCTAAATGTCAATGTTTGTTGACATGTTTTGTAATACTGTAGATGGGTTTGCAAAGGGGGACCCGAGGCAGAAGCTAATGCAGTTTGGGGAGCCTTGACATGGAGAACTTTGGGAATCCTTCTACTAGGCCATAAATATGACAACAACAACAAA
Organism: Gymnapogon annona; assembly: GCA_029814585.1. NCBI lineage: Eukaryota > Metazoa > Chordata > Actinopteri > Kurtiformes > Apogonidae > Gymnapogon > Gymnapogon annona. The sequence continues at coordinate 8,552 of JAPTHA010196730.1, read as the reverse complement.
ATGTCATGTGACTGACTCACATGAGTTAATTCATATAATGTTAGTGTACATAGGACTGACCAGAGTCACAGAGTAGTGAAAACATGGAATCCAGAGTGTTATTGCACGGAGAAAAAGAGGTAGGAGTAAAAACATCATCTTGAATTTTTTTAGCCATTCTCTCAAATATTATGGATAATGGGTTGGAGTTTACTGAAAATGCCATTGTGCCAGACGATAAAAGTGGGTGGATGATAACAGACTGATAGAAAATAATCACTGATAAAATTGGGCATAAAAGTGGGTGTGTCTTGTCCCACTCACTTACAAGGGATCCGGTGCCCATAATTCATTTGGTTTAAATAAAGAATTGTCTGCAGCCTTGTCAATAGCATAACCTTACATATACTGTCCATGTTGTCTATGCTGTACAAGAATTCAATTGTTGAATATCTTTCTGCTCTGTTTTTCTTTCTTTCTACTCTTTGTGTTATGCTGCTGGGTCTGGAATTTCCCCTTGCGGGATGATTAAAGGTATATCTATATCTAATCTAATCTAATTGAAATTACACACATCAGATTGTGCATTGTGTTGAGGTGCTTGACATGAGGAGTAGTTTAGGAGGAGTAGAGTTGGAGAAAGAGGAGAAACTTGTACGGGACAGTTGTCAAATGTGTCGTTTAGAGTTCACCTTAATCTGAACAATGGAACACTGTGTGAGGTAGTACACTTGCCTGTGAAGATGGAATCAAAACTCTGGAAGCTTCTAAAAGAATGAATCCCATTGAACAAACACAGAAGAATGTGAAATCTCATTAAAGGAGGCTGGAGATGACAGTGCTGGCACCAGTCAAAATCAGCTGAATAATTCTGATTTGATCTAAGATCAGTCTGCACGCATGGCTGTGCCTGAACCACTGGGCTCACTTATGATGGCATTTATGATTTAACAGTCAAATTGAGACTATCTGTTGTTTAATCAAAAATGACTGATATTTTAAAATGAATTCTTTTACATCATCTAAAATGTGCACTGTTACTTGCTCATGGAAAGCATTTAGAGGAAAATACAATGAAAGCGTTTTACCTGGTATCTGTTCCCATCCAGAGACTTTATTAAAAGCATACAAAAGTAAGAGAGGTTCAAGTGTTGTACCTCGAGCGTATAAAAACAAGTAAAGGTCCAAACAATATGTACGCAGCTCCGTGTAACAGGAAAAGAGCCAAGGAACAAGGACTAAAAAAAAAACTGGAGTCGGGCAGATGTAAGGCAATTATTAGCTCAACGCCACATCAAAAGAATGGTAACATCTCTGCTGGGCGGCCTGTATCCCTTCAGTATTTAACCTATTATCACAACACTGTTAGTGAAGGCGGGTCGGCCTGGATGCCAACGTGACGGCTAATTGCTAACAACCGGGACTCGAAGCAGCCGACCTGAAACACCACAGGTTTGCAGGGAATAGAGTTTGACACTGTTTTGAAGGTCAACTTCTGCATTCAAACCCCCCACAGGTCTCCCATCTGAGGGGTGGCGGTGGGTTGGGGTGGGGGTAGGGCTCCCGTTGAAAGACCTATCACAGGAAAGTGGAGAGGTTCATTGTTCTCTCTTCTCCTGTTGACCCTCACCGCCCCATTAAAATCTAGCCTGAAACTCTGCCTGAGGGTCTCCAGCCATCATCGGCACGTGTAGATCCACCAAAGAATCGCATACTAATTGGACACCAGAGGGAGGATGGGTGTGTGGTACGCATACACTAAAGATGTGTGACTGATGTTAGGACTTGCCGTGGTGGTGGAGAATTAATGACTTGGTTAACTTGGTAATTTGTGGGCTTTGATGCTGAAAGAGACACTAATAACAGTCGCATCCCTAACGCTGAATAGGTGGAAACAAATAAGGGTGTTATTTCCGCTGACACGTTAAAGATAATCACATACACACACAAGCACAACCCAGCATGCTGGTTTTACTTTCACATGATGGATTGCTCGCCTCTCTCTCGACATAAACCCCTAACCACTTGAAACATCGGGTCTTTTGTGTGCAGTTGGATAGACAATGAAAAAAAAAACATTTCTAAAGTAAACAGGTGTATGTCTTTAATGATTAAATTCATTTAGGTGCACACCCACACACACACACACACACACACACCCTCCCCACACCCACCCACCAGCAGAGGATGGACGCTAAATTTCAGTCATGGAGTCTTGCATTCGTTTCAGAGGCTGTGTGCACGGGAGCATGTACTGAGCTGTCTGCGTTAAGAGTACTCATCGTCTGATCACACGTCCACTGGAGGCGGTTGCACCCACAGACATGATTGTGTCCATTTCATTGTGCAGGGTAGAGGCTCGTTCCTCGTGTGCTGGTGTGTGTTGTCTGTTAATAGTGATAACAGGATGTGACCTTTACCAACATGTACATCACAACAAGGCTTCGTCCCAATATCAGCCTTTAAAGTCAAAGCATGACATCACCCACAGGAGCTGGTTTGGATATATATTTTATTTAGCTACTGTGATAGGTGGTATCTTCATATTAGACGTAGAAAAACAGAAATTGGTCGTCTATATACCCGTGGTATTTTCCCTCACTCTGGCATGACGGTTACAGAGGTAGTGAAGAGACTAACACAATCAGAAAAAAAACAACTGAATGTCTTAAATAGTCACCCTGATGAGAAAGCACACAGCGTGTCTGCTACTGGAAGGACGCAGTGGACTGTGTTCAAAGCTGAGACTAACGGTGCTGAGGTCTGGACACGTGAACGCAGCCGCCCTCATGTGTTCGTATGCAGATGTGTGCGTGTGTGTGTTCTCATGTACCTTACTGTGTGATTGATTACACATTCTTGCAGTTTAATGCCTTCTTTGTTCTAATGGTGTTGGATTGTATTTTAGAGCGGTTGGTTATGTACATGTGATAAAAACACTGCAGCAATTTGTAAACACACAGCACGATACAGACAGAAACTGTGGACATTTGTGAGCCTAACAATAGTAGTTATACAGCACTCACAAATGTCTGTTCAATAGCGCAATAAGGCACGGGTTAAAGATGTAACGGACAGTTGTTGATCCTCCCAGTAGCAATCACTCATTGTATACAGTCATCATCCGCACTTACATTGTTCATTCCAGCACGTGAATCATAATTTTCAGTTCAATTAAAGACTCTGTTGTTCATCTCAACGTGTGAACAAGCAAAAAAAAAAAAAAAAGAGTTAATTCAGAAGATTAGGTTGGAGTTCACAGAGGCAGAAATGATCTCACTGGGTCGGAGGCCAATTGTTTAATTGAATTATTTGTGTCTTTACAAATGGGGCTTTTATATGCAACATTTATAATATGAAAAATCCTGGATTTTTTTAATGGAGAAATACAGAAAAACAAAGAGCAAATCTTACAGGATCACTTGGCGATTGTCAAGGACATTCTCATAGTATATAGATTTCCATTAGTGGTAGAGAAAATAGGGAGTTCTGCCTAGTGTGGGCATTTCTGCGTCAGTGTCCAAACCCCAATTGGCTGTCATTTCTAACAGCAAAATACTGGATGAAGCTGAGAGTCACATTCAAGTTTCACTTGACAACTACTTCTAATCGTATAATAAAAGTGTGACAAAAAAGACAAACATCCCTTCAGATTATCTGTCGGCCCTTAAAAGCCTTAAAGCCTTCACAATCTGCATATTGATTGCACACATCAAAAATAAAACCAGGTAATATAATACAGCCAGCGTTCTTGCAATACTTTAACTTTTCATTTCTAACAAACAGTTCTTCAGCAGAAATAGAACACAAGAGATAAAGTATACAATACTATTTGAAATCTATTATCTCTAAAATTGGTCTCACCTCAAAATAATACAATCTCTGTTTCAAACACATTACATAAGATGCTAAGCAGTGTGATCAATAAGGCTACTGGTGCATTTCATATCCCCTCTTTATTATGTCTACGTTGATTGAATCTTATACATTGTGTCATTTTGTTCTAGGAATAAACATTCGGAACCAAAAATATAAAACTCTGTATTGCTTAAATCTGAACAGAATTGGTTTTGCATTATTATTTACAGGAAGGTGATAGAATACCATAAAGTGCCAGGTCATGCGCTTACAAGTGCATCCTGGACTGAACAAATGCAATATCTCTGACCCCAATCAACTGCAGCCAAAAAGAGATCACACTATAAACCGAGATTCTCCTTCTAATTGCTTGGTGAAAAATCGGTGTTTTCCTGTTAGAAGTGAAGGGCTCGGTCGTTTACTACCAGCAGGGGGCAGCGTTATTTCGGTATAAAGTGATTGTACAGCGGTGCACTACCCTCATTTTACAGTGAATCTAGTGACTTCTGTTTCCAAGAGTGAGAGTTGGCTTTTTTTAAACGGGCTTCAGTGCAGAATTTTCAGACGCGTTCACGGTTATTAACATAGGCCAGAATGAAGGTGGAGACATGGCAGTGTAGAAAAATATGATCTATTATTGGCGTGACAGGCTGTTTGGGATGGTTACAACAGACAGACTCCGAGGCCAGTCTAACGCAGGAGTGTCAAACTCATTTTACTTCAGGGGCCAAATTCAGCCCAATCTGGTCTGAAGTGGGCAAAACCAGTCCAATAATAACACAATGCCATATCAATAATGTCAACTCCAAACTGTCCTCATATGATGAAGATGTATACGTTTACAAACTGTCCTTTAAAACAATGAATAGCATCAACAACGTCGAACCTGTGAAGAAAAACAATTGTAATTTTAACAATATTATTCCTCAGTTTATAATTTACACATGTACATTTCAACTGACAGATCACAGTGGATCTACAAATACCCCAAAAATGTAGTAACTGATGCAATATTGATAAAATTACATTTACTTCTTCTTTTTCTTTACTCTTCACACATTTCAGGTTATTAATATTTGTTCAGTTCATTTTTTTGGGGGGTGGAATGATACTTTGAGTGTAAATGCAGGAAAATTACATTAAAATATTTACATTTACAGAGAGGAAAAATTGTAGCAGTGAGTAAGTTATTATGATAATATTTTTCCCAGTCTGTACGTTCAACTTGAACGATAATTTTGGCAAATATCGTAGGTGTAATTTTTGTATTTCACAAATTCATCCGATGGGCCGGATTGGAACCATTGGTGGGGACTGGGGGCCATTTGGCCCCGAGTCCGTATGTTTGACACCCCTGGTCTAAAGGAAAGTTAACATACCAGTATGTGAATAGAAAACACACGTTGTCTGAACATGGCTGTGACGATGATATTAAAGTTCAGGTCTAAAAGCAAAATAGGATGAAGTCAAGAGCTTCAGAAAATCAAAAACAGTGCACACATCTACAGCAGTGTCAATAATGCATCATTCGGAGATGTAGAGTCCAAATATGACAAACGGAATCCTCTGATTTCACCCATAGCACTTTACAGTAACACAGCCTTTGTGTTTTATAACCTCTGATTCAATACGCTGTAATACTGAGATGCACTGCAACACAGGAGGACATCTCATCATTTCTAGCAAATAACTCTTCAAATGAGGAGGGAAAAAAGACGAAACAAAACCATTGTTCATGCTTTGAAAATAACATCTGCTATTAAAATGAGCTCGGCTTTGTTAGGACATCTGAGACAGGGCCTCATTTGGTCAGAGCCCTGGCATTAAACCAAAGCTTCAGGTTTTTCGGGACAGAAATGGTAGATTACACAGAGAACAACATGGAATGGAAACCACATCAACAGCAACACGTCATTACATCATTTCATGATATGTTCATGCTGAAGCTATACATACACAAACAGGATTTCTAATGTACATACATCGTTTAGTAATGTCAGTAGTTTTTCTTCTGAGGTTTTAACATATCAACATGAATATTGCATGTTAGTGAATTAGTACATGAGGAGACTACAGAATGTGATTGTTTAATCCCATTGCATTTATAATACGGACAAATAGAACGCAAGATAAAATAATAGACAATACATTAATTTCATTTGAAATTTAAAAGGTTAATCACAGTAAAACAAAAAAAAGTGGGTCACAGTTAACAAACAGTATAGTATAATACTATCAAGTATTCACTGTACAACTCCTCTGCATTCATCACTTTACATTTAAGGCAATGAGTCACAGAAAAGACTGTTACTGTCCACACAAGCACGTCCCTGTACATCTGCATTGAAATAGGCTGGAGTGTATTGCTCATGGGCTCTGTCGGTAGAAAAACCTCTAATATGCAGATGGTTTTTGGTCATTTATACCCTATTAAGGCCCAAAAAGGATATTACATTCAACTATAATTAAATTCATTAAATTGCGGCAGTCTTACAATAATGTTTGGGATGAACTATGGAAATTTTTCTAGTGATTCTCGCAAAAATGAACGCTATATGAAATACTAGACAACAGGAAGCATTTTATGGCTTGGCTGATATTATGAAATGAGGGCATTTTTTGTCTGTTTTACTCCATTACAGTGCTCAGGAGGGCAGCATAATATATGCAGCGTTATAACTGTTGCACACACATCTCTTACTTATAGATGTGGGATTTCAGGCAACCCAAGTGTTGTATTCAACACCGCAATTAGGACGTTGCGTTCTTTCCTAACACACATAGCACAAGATGGATCAACCATTTCCAGTGCAGTGGGATTGTTAATGTTGTATCAGCGCTGCAAATAACATAATCAACAAGTCATCGGAAGACTCTGCTTCCTACAGAGCAGTGCAGCGAGGGAAATTTATAGGTTCAACAGCTGCCAACGTTAAATCAGATTTCAGCTCCTCATTTGTTCCCTACTGGTATGATCACATAAACATTATCCTAGACAGGAGCAGTTTATTCTAAAGCTTCCACAGCTTTGAAACTCCAGATTCTATACTTTATACGTTTGTTTATGCTAAAGAAATATTAGTTATAATAGTAATTAATAAGCTATTACTTATTACTGCATAGATGTCCTTATTATCTGTACAGGTCGGTACAATAATTGTCTTTGTTTGCTTCAAATACGCAACACATGAGCCAGATGCTCATTGTGGCAAACTGTGGCCAAGTCTTCAAACAGTGGCTGTTGTCTTCATTGGGTCATACAAAGCTCCAACCACCAAACCGGAGCTTCTGCAGTGAAAAATACTACTGTGTGTGAGTCATTGTACATTGGTGGATAAGTGTGCTGGTGCTAGCAATGTGTTGTATTCACATCTGTGGACATATTATAAATGGAGTGAGGTTTCTATTCTATGGCTTTAGACATGTTTAGCTGTTGGGGCAGCGGCAGATTACTTCAATCAACCTTAAAAAAAAATGCAGCACATAATTTCTAGAGGTGGATTGTCTCACTGTGTAGTTAATTATCCTTATTATCTCTTAGCGTCATTTGTTTTTTTTGCTGCTATTTGCTTATAGTTGATGTAGTTCTGCACTTAATACTGAAACAATAATCCCCGCATTCCCAATGTGAAAGTGTGTGTGTTGGAATATATTAATCTCTGAGCTGTAAAAATGTACGTACAGATATATGGTACAGTTAGTATCTCTGTCAAACATCAGTTTACAGCCTCTTCACATGCGGTTCCATACATTGGCTCCTTGTTTCATTTTTCTGTTACAGACTGATAATACACACCTGTGCCTCCTACAACAGAGTTGTTGCTTTGGCAGTTTGGAAGAAGCGCAAAGGACCCAGAATAGATCCTGGTGTCACACTGACAGGCACCTCTTGGCTTGACGCTCAGTTTGATCTTAGTTGAAGCTGTTGCAGGGTTGGAGTGAAGGACATGGTGATTTGTTTGTTTATGATGGAAGGGTTTAGATATTGGTTTCCCGCTGCATAGGTTCCTCAGTTTTTTGGCTTTGGTCCACCAGCTCCTGCGACGCCTGGGCTTCTCCTTCTGCCTCTTTTTGATCTTGGCCTTGGTCAGGATCTTCTGTCTCAGTCCGTTTGTACACCTCTGCTTTCTTCTCACGCTCCAACAGTCTATAGTTAATGAAGTTTCCAATGAAAAGCCAAATGCTGGCCACAATCACTATAGCTCCACAGCAGAAGTACATGATCTTGTAATTTTTTGTTATATCGACCAGTTTCCCTGAAAGACAGAAAAACATTCGACTATAAGAATGTTCTACGTTAAGGTCAATGCATCATATTAGATCAAGAAACGATGTATTGTAAACCTGAGATGTAATGCACAGATTTTTAAAAAGGTATAAAAGGTCAAATGTTAAACAGTTGATGTATTTTTCCATTAGGAACTTGGCTTGTTGACATCATAACTAGCTAAATAACTGCATTATTCCATTACCCAGCCACTCCCCCGTTAGTCACCAACACTACAACACTGTTGTGATCAGCCTTCAACCCTTTCATACATGAAATTATGATATGAGGATGTTCTGTCAACTGTGACTTTTAAATTCATTCATATAAGAGAAAACATCTTTAAAATAGTTGTCCACTGTAATGACTGTTAGTGCACGAAAGGCTTAATAATGCAGTTTATGCTGAGAACACTACACTCAAAGAAGACAGTACCTGCAAGGGGTGG
>JAPTHA010196714.1:0-11292 GCA_029814585.1 Gymnapogon annona | reverse complement strand
CCAACACTGCACGCTCATCCTGGGAATCGAACCCAGGTCCCCTATGCACCAGCCCGGTGACTTACCAACTTACTACTAGTATTTTCCTAATTGTACTTTTATTATAATATAATGCTGCTTAACCCTCTTTTCTCACCTGTCGCAGAATAAACAAGTCACGGTCTGATTCTCCTCCTCCATCCATTGCCACTGCTCTTCATCACAATCCTCTTCCTCGTCCGGGTCGGAGAGCTCCGGCATGTCCTCAACATCTCCACGGACATCTGGAGAAAAACCGTTACTGCCGAACGTCAACAAAAACACGCACTCGTGCAGTCGCATCACCGGACAGTGTAGACACACACAAACACCCGCAGACAGGACATCGGGAGGAGGTTTAACGTTGAGCAACGTCATTTACACACGAAACAAAACCAGACTCGAGTCCTCACACAGGATTGAGGCGTAATCGGCACCGTGTTCGGTGTTATTTTACATACTTACCGCATTCACGTGCGTCTCTGGTCTCTGCCATGTTGGACCACCAGTTTCATTGAGTCGACTTCCGGGTGACGTATGTAGACGTACGGTGACGGTCCCAGTGATCACCACCAGGGGGCGGAATTAGCCCCCCCAAAAATTAGTGTTTTTCACTGCACTTTCATGAAAAACACACACGAGTACAAGATAAATCACATACTGTGGGAGAAAAAGTAGAAAAGTAAAAAAGTACAAGCTGAAATATTTTTAAAGTAAGAGTTTAAAAGTAAGAGCTGGCTATTCCTAGATTTTATAAATGTGATTGATGACATTTTTATTTATTATATGATTTGTTATTATTATTATTACTATTTTATTTATTTATTTATTTATTTATTTATTTATTTATTTATTTATTTATTTATTTATTTATCATATGGTTGTCTGTGTATATATATATTACATGTATATAACTAAACATATGATGTCACCTTTGCACTGCAGCCACTCATAGCTTTGGAGACTTTTGTGTTTTTGTATTTACATGCCATACGACATTACGTTGCCAGACCCACTTTGGTGTCTGTGCAATGACAATAAAGGAAGTCTAAGTCTATAAATCTAAGTCTAATTTTATAGATGAGATTACAGGAAAAATAGAGGCACAACTCTTAGAAAAACAGCAAAATTTGGTGATTGAAAACATGTAAACAGTCTGATTCATCTAAATATTTTTTAATAGAAATTACATTCACACTAGCAAAAATACAGCATACTTCATTTTATTTCATCATTTGAATAAATAAACCAAACAATTAAAAAAATATGCTACTCAGAAAATATGAAAATTACATCTCACAATATAGGAATGTACAACTACTAATCTGGTTTATGTGTTGAAGAAGTACGGAAAACAAACCTGACAGTATTATTATTGTCATTGTCATTATTAAACTTGTGATGCCTTTAGGTCAAACACCTTTTTTTAATAAGTTGTATAAGTACATTTAAAAAGTTACAATAAATTAATAACAGATAAACTAGAAAATCACTCAAAGAGCACAGACCAAGGCAGCTCACTTATCTACCTACATGTCTTTTCAGCAATCACACATAATAATACCACCGAAGTGGGTTACCGAGCAACACATAAACAATAGGGCCATGTTTGCATGGTGTCAAATATAATATGTACAAACAGACATGCCAGCTGAGAGGTTTTTCAGCTGAAAATGCAATAAAACAATCCTGAATCAACTCCAAAACTCCACTTGTTAGTTGTCCCATTGAACTTTTCATTAAAATGTGTCCACACATTCAGATAAATCATAGATTTTGGTTGTCACCCCAAAATCTTCACCCTGTCTAAATTTACCTTGTTACTTGTCCCATTTTGGACATTTCTTGAACTTATTGTTAAAATCCGTAAAGAACTTTTTGCGTCATGTTGCAGACAGACAGACAGACAGACCCTGGTGAACACATAACCTTCTTGGTAGAGGTAACGAATAAATATGTTGAATTTATGTGAAAAAGAACAAAAATGCATTGGGTCGTAAAGTTAATACGAGTGAGATTCACCTCCTATGAGGATCTTTGTGTCAGCTGTGAACTACGGGTTTTATACAGAGTGACTGCTCTTTTCTAGAGACGAGCTTCGAATGAAGACCATTCGATCTCTGCAGCTGAAGTTCAGAACAAAATAAAGTACGCGCTGAGTGTACTCTGGTGTGTACTGTAGTCAATCTGTTCCTTGGGTTTCGTCTTTGTAAGTGTATATGGATCCTAATTACTTGAATGTCATTTCAGGATGTCGTTTATTACTTTGAATATGTCGTGCGAATGTGTGATGAAGTTCGTTGACGTTGTACTGTATAGAGTGTACACGTAACGCATTAAGTGTATGCTTGTAATTGTAGTTTACATTGTGCACACTACAGTTAAAAGCTACATATTAAGCAGCTTTGCCCAACGTTTAACAAATAATCATTATTGTTTTAAATGTTTAATTTCTGAAACGAAGTAAATTTCATGTAACGAAGTAAACTCAATGCTTTTCAATGCAGCCAGAGTCTTATTGAACATAAAAAAAGAGGTGAAAGGAAAAGTAAAGGTTATGTCAGAAGTGGGATTCGAACCCACGCCTCCAGGGGAGACTACGACCTGAACGTAGCGCCTTAGACCGCTCGGCCATCCTGACTTGACGTCATCGTCGTGCGTGTGATATTTATATTGTTGTCTGTAGACAGGGCATCCGACATAAAAAAATCTGGCCAAATTAAATATGCGAATTGGACCCCGGAAGAGATGAAGCTGAAAGAAGTCATCATGACGCGTCGCGTATGACGGGGGTTGTTTTTGTTTTGTTGTTTTTATCTAATAACTTGACACTTTGTTGCGTGTGTAATTCAGTTGCTCACTGATTGTTTACATATATGGGACAAGTAGATACTAATAAACATTAGTCATGGTTATAATGGTATTCATGCATTTTCACTTTTTACAAAAGTGATTTCATATTTATACATGATTCCAGTGGTTTAGTCTCTCTGAGGACAGAGGAGACTCTGGACTGCGGTGGGTAAATACACTCCCAAGTGGTACAAAGTAGAACAGTGATAATGAATAATGAAAAAAATAATATACTATAAAATATAAATGAATAATGAAAGAGTGTGACATCTCAATAGAATATCCTTTATTGTCATTGCACATGTTACATTGTTACAACAAAAGAATGCATATCTAGCATATCTGACATAATGACAAAATGGTTATTTCTCAATACTTGATTGTGAAATTGTTCTAAAACAGGAGTGTCAAACACACCTTGGTCAAAACTGGGCACAACTTCTAATTCAGTCCAAAGGATGAATATTCAAAGAGAAAACATTATCACCAAATGGTGTTATTGTTTGATCTGACACACAAGGTCAGACCCGTAAAAGAACAGCATAATAACCTGTAAATAATGACAACTTCAAAGTCCAAACTGCTATTTCGTACAATATTATGCCTCTTACAAAATGTTTTGTGCCTTTGTAGACTATTCCACTGTCATGGAATGCACATATATTATATGTTGATGCATATTATTAAAAATACATGTATATTTAAGACATTTGAATGTTTTTTATTGGATATTACATTTATAATTAGGGAAAAAAATTGTTGTCTGTATTCATGGCTTGTTTGAATGTTCAGTCAATATGACTGGAGATAAAATATAACAGACTATGTCACTGTTGGATCTTTATTAGCATATTATTCTATTGTGCTTCACTGGAATGAAGTTGAGATCCTTTCGAAGCAGCGGCGTGCGCTTATCTCCAGCAGAGGCCATGGTATGTCTTCGTCCTCTGTTCAAACCTGAGTCCAATAAGGGATCTATTTATAAATAGAAGTCTCTGTCTTTTTACACTGCGTTGTCATTGTTGAGTCCCCTCTGCTCCTGTCCTGCTTGCACACATAGGACAGAATCAAAACAAAAATACACAACTTTAGCTCCAGGTGTAACACTTCTCAAAGCTTTTTAATCTAAGTAAATTGTTCTAATTTTTCATTTATTTACCAAAGCTTATAACTGAACAACCACGAGGCCAGAATTAATCAATGACACCTGGATGCTGCATCGTTCCCCTTTTTTTAAACCAGTGTTTGAAAAGGACCTTTATTCATGTTATGTGATCTCACGACCCCAAACAGGTATGACATCCCATTAGTTGTTGTCATTACCCATGTTATTCTTTCATTGTTTTGGAACTGCTGAGGGCACATTTGGTCCTATGTATTTAACTACTCTATAGAGTAGTTAGAGTATGTATGTATACATACATACTCTCCCATTTCTAGAAGTTTTAACATTTTTTTCCTGTTTTATTCTTTGTTAGTATTTTTATTGCATCTCAGTGTTTGTACTTCAGCCTCCAAATTGTTTTTATCTCCATGTTTACTAAGCTATAGCTGTAATGTGGTGAGATTATTTTATAAGTGCCAAGGGGTTTTCTAGATCTCACCTGCACAGTCTGAACCTCTGTTTGTACAAATGTATGAAATTGTTGTGTGCAAATAAAAACAAAACAACCTAATTTCCTTATTACTGTGTTAGTTATGTGTCAGTTATATAGTATATATATATAGTATGCATAGTTTATTACTTTTACGATAGCTTGTTTACCCACGTCCTTGTACATCACTCTAGGCACTTTGTATTGTTTTAAATGTGCTATAGAAATTAACGCATTTGAAAGAATCAGCATCAACAGCAGTCACTCAGTCTGAAACTCACCAGGACCTTGATGGTCCTGATGGTCCCTCCTGTAGATCTAAGCTGTCCTTCAGAGATACACCCTCTGCAGAGTTCTCGTGGCTGGCCTTTCCTGAGCATAGATCTGGAGTGGAAGACTCGGAATCATCCTTTCTCTGTAACATCCACGCACTATTAAAAATGTTGCTGATCGTCATCCGGTGCTCCACAACCGGGTGTAGAATCCTCTCAATCAGCTCCTTGGCTAAAAGGGTAACAGGTGGAGTGTTCGGGAAAAAGATATTGTGCTGGTTTTGTTTTTGAACCATTTTTTTGATGTTGCTGGAATCAAAAGGTGGTGCTGCGTAGAGCATTATATACAGGACAACCCCCATACTCCAGACGTCAGACACTTTGGGGTTATACGGACAACTGCGTAAAATCTCTGGTGGTGCGTAGTGAGGAGTTCCACAGAAGGTTGTACTCAGCTCCACTTTGTTGTCCTTGTACTTGAGCCTTTTGCTGAGGCTAAAGTCACACACTTTAAGGTTGTTGAAGTTGTCCAGCAGCAGATTTTCACATTTCAAGTCTCTGTGGACCACTTCGTTGTTGTGAAGATACTGGACTGCTTCGCACATCTGAGTGAAAAATCTGCAACTGACGTCTTCAGGCAATGGTCCTTTGGTTTGGATGTACTGTGATATGTTTCCATTCTCACAGAGCTCCATCACCAAGAACACCTACAAATGCAACACAGAATGTGGCATTAGAATGATTGATTGATTGATGCATGGATGATGGATGGATGCATATACACAGATGAATAGATACATTCGTAGATAGGGAACTTAATGAACTACTTGATTTAGTAATCATAGTTGAACTACCAACAGCTACTACAAATGCATTCACGAACCTAACTTTAATTACATTAGATTGACTACTCCCAACACTGCTCAGAAGAACAATACTGGGTAGTACATTTCTTCTTCCAAGATGGCGCCATAGTAGGCATCCTCTTACAGCAGCTCCTAACTTTTTATCTTTAAGTTTTTCTGCCTCGACTCTTGTGGTCGTGTTAATTGGACTCTTGTACGACATGGACATATGTAATTTTTGAAGTTTTTGTGAGGGTAGTAGCCTGTTTGCTACTCTGATGGACCTCTTCAAGGAGGGCACAGTACAACTGAGCATTCCATCAGTTCTAATGGGTAACGGAAGATCTACTAATGCTAACCAGGGTGCAGCGGGAGTACAAGCGGAGCAGCTTCCTGCTGTTCACGGACACCAGGCTCACGGACAACACACCAGACTCTGTCATTACTTTGGTTGGCTTTCAACTGGTGAGAGTGGACCGAAACACGAGGGAGAATGGTAGAGGAGAGGGGAGGACTGGCAATGTATGTGAATTAGAGATATTGTAATGGTCATCTTCGCATTGAACCGTACCACATGGGCTATGAGTTTTCACACGTTATTGTGTTAACTGTTTATATCTTGCCTCAGCCGACACTACGGCAGCCTGCGAGGACATTCACACCACCATCTCTCAGCTCCAAACGACACATCCGCAGTCCCTCATCATCATCTCTGGGATGATAATGATGTATATGTATGTATATGTATATGTACAACATATACATACTGTATATGCTGTACAAGAATTCAATTGATATATATCTGTCCACTCTGTTTTTCTATTCTTTGTACTTAGCTGCTGTAATCTGAAATTGCCGCAAGTCGGACAATAAAGGTATCTAATCATTTATAGCTGTAGCTACACAATAATTAAAATCATTCTTACCTTGCTCCTGTTCTGTTGAAAGATTTCAATGGTTCTGACAATGTTTGGATGTATCACAGACATGATGATGTCCTTTTCTCGTGACAGGAACTTTTCCAAATACGAAGAATCTGACTTTTTTGTGTCAATAATTTTTATGGCAAAATTCCTTCTCTTTCTGGTCGAATAAGCACAAACAACTTGGCCAAACCTGCCCTCTCCTAGGTTTTTCTTCCATGTATAACCGTGGTTCTCCAGGACTAAAGTATTTTTCATTATTTTTAATAAGGGGCGTTCAACTCACGCATTGAGCGTGAGAATCAGGCGTTTGACACTCTCATGCCACGCTCCCCATATCACATGCACCTTAAAAAACACACAGGGGTCACGGATACAATCACAGAGAGGTGGAAGATGAGGCATTTATAGTACAGATATCCAAGGTGACAGACCACCAGACATGGGACAAGACAGAGGGTACTTAGTCTTCATCTTTTATACCATCTATCCTATCTATGCAGCATATTAAAAGCTGGGTGGCCTCTGTGTGCGTGCATGCGCTATGTGTCTGCGTGTATGATTGTCCACTTTCTAACTGAAAAACCGGACAGAGCTGGGCTTTGCCATTTGGAGTACTTATGTATTTTGGGTCAAGGGTCACGCTTGCAAAAAAATGCAACTTGATAGGACCAATATTTTCGCAGATATGAGATAGGAGTTTGGAATACAAGCAGCCTTACAATCACACTGAATCATGGAATCATCATTTTAGTGGGTTACCAAGCAACAAATAAACAATAGTACCACATTGACAGGGTGTCAAATGTCATATTCTGAAACACACATGTTAACTCAGAGGTTATTCAACTGAAAATGGCAGTGTAATTTACCTCATCATTGAAGTAGCTTACCTAGCAACAGATAGACAATGGTGCCACCTTGCCATGGTGTCAAATGTCATACAGAAACAGACATGATGGCGGAGAGGTTATTAACTGAAAATGGCAGTGGAATCTACCAAGAAAATAAAGAAAGTAAAAGGATAACCTCTATCAGAGGATCTAGAACCTGTCAGCTTACACACCTGATGCAAAGAATATCAGATACATAGTGCAGTAGCTTAATTAGTCAAAGCATTTTTTACTCTGCAAGCTGGTTTGACAGAGTTTGAATGTTGGGTGCGAGCTGACTCTTCTCCGAGCCCAGCATCACATGTGGCACAAAGAGAAAAGTGTACTTTGTGCACTTGGGAGAGTCCAGATGTAATGTGTAAATCAGTTCAAAAGGATACAAGTACTGAAGAAGGTTGACCAGCTCATCAAAGACCACGTTCATTTTATTCGGAGAGAATAGCATGAACTTCCTGTCTATCCAGCGTCCCGTCCACATGAGTTACCTACAGTCTTTGAAAGATACCAAGGAATGGTGAAGAACCTTCACTGAATGAATACTTCCACCCCTGGCTGCTCACAGAGAATAAGATGCGCAAAAAGGCTGGTAGAAAAAGTGGAACCAAAGAGAATTCTCAATGAGGCGAAAGGAAAGATAAGCATCTGGAACTGAAAAGCGATGAGATGGTGTTGGAGTTACTGACAGGTACTTTTGTGTAATCATGGAACACAACATTGCATGTGGTAACACACCATCCAGATGCTATAATTTACCATAGTTTTGTAATGCTATTTGTTCACTGAAGATTAGCATTACCGTTAGCATGAACCCCACCGCTAGTGTAAACAAACCAAGCATGTAACAGTAGCCCTAGTGCAATATTTCACATTACACTACTCCTTCTATTACAATATACACAGTTGATATGTTCTGCAACAGGCCTGCCATGAATGACGACACAAAAAAAAATAGATGCTTGTTCTAACTTTAGGCACAACTAAAAAAAAGGATCCTAAAGGATCCTGTAGGTTAAAAATGAACTTGATGAACAAGTAAGATCACAAACGAACTCTGTGAACCAATACAACTACTGTATTCTGAAACCGTTTATAAATACGAATCAACATTTTCTTGTAGTTGCATTTGACACAGTTTTCCAACAGGTGACAGCAGAGGACAACTCGTGTATTTTATATCTGAAGGAAAAGTTCAGATTTATGTCTACGCCATTGAAATACAACATGTGGGAAGAAGGAAACCTAATACTCGTAATGTTTAGGTGGATTATTCATAAAGAAAAACTACACTGCACATTTTACAATGGGTTGGCTTAAATATAAAATGTGAATGTGCTGCTGTGCGTCCAGTAGATGACAGCAGAGGCAAAGAGAAACGCAGGTCTGTTCTCTCACATGGTTCTCATCTGTCTCCTGCAGATGTGTGAGGACTGCTGGGCCAGTGTCATGTACCGCTATTTTAACATGAGGGAACCATTAGTTGAAAATGATTACCTGCCTTCTATCTATGTATCTCTGCAGCCACTCGTCTCTGAGAGCTGCTCATTCCTTTCGTCATACCCTGGGGCAGCTCACACCTTGACAACAGGTGGTCACATGAAAAGAAAGGTATTTAAAGTTGCTGTCATCTTTGTGCATGATGTTTTTTCCCTTCTTGTTCTTCTAACAGCATTAGACAAGGTCGCTGGCATTTATCATGTCCTTGAAGTTTTTGCAAAATTCTGAAATGTTGGAAAACTTATGTGTGTGTGTGCGTGTGTGTGTGTGTGCTCGTGTTTTCCTACCCTGTTCATTGGTGCACAAAAGCCCAGAAAAAATCTGACTTATATGGCTGCCAGTAGTGCACTGTCAACTCCCATGATCCTAAATACCCATAGTCATAACAATGCCTGCGACCAGCCACAGCACTCCACAGCCATAAAGCCCCCCTGGCATGGTCAATTTATCATACATTTTGCAGTTTCACACTGTTCACAGCAAGACCTTCATGTGTTATTAGTGTTGGTTTGTTAAGAGTCCCTCTGACACCCGGCCCTGATGCACCTTCCATGGCTCACATTCATACCCAACCTGAAGGGAAAGGCGAGCGAGCAGTGAGGACCGCCATGCACAAATGTGTGCGATTTGGTTTGCGGCTGACACCCGGCGCTCTGAATAAATGATCTAAATGCTCGCCAGAGATTGTTTTGCCACTGCCGCCCCTCAGCGATGACAAAAGGGGGGGCAGCGCACCCCCTGTGGCTGTGTGATGGCCAGCCAGGGTGAATTTGAGGAAATGAGGCAGACATCCAGTAAATAATAGTTGCCATTGTACCCCTCAGTGAGCGGCAGGGCTGGGGGTGGGCTGCAGGGGAGTCGGAGAGGGGGAGGGGAAAAGGGGGGGGTGGCTCCACATGATATGCCAGGCCATGACATGGCACCCAGACCCAGAGCTGTCACCCCTGCGGAAACATCACCCTCGCCTCCACAATTTGTGCACTTAACACTTCAGTTGGCACATGACAGGTGCTTATTTCCTCGCACTGGCTTTTCCCCCTCGCAGTGATGCCTCTGAGCCCAGGGCACACACGGCATCTGCTATGGGTGTCTGCGATGCTGCTCGCTGGAAAAAGTGCGCGACTACACCAGTGATACTTTTTCCACATCTGCTCAACACACTGCATTTGCGGCTCACTGAGCATGGCTTCAGTGGGTTTGTTCGTGGGCGATCGCTGTGGGTAAGGGACAGTCAGTGAACACCTCATGGCGGTGAGTCCAACGCAGACCTGATGATCCCTTGTGTCACCATCTTATCCAAGATCTGTAGAACCTGCCTGTACAGGTTAAATTCATTCAAAACCTCGATTTTGTTCTGCTTTTTAAGCTGTTCCCAGTAATATAAATAGCTAAAGTATAGCAATAAAGCATAGATAAAGCAGTGATGAACTTCATTTGTCTGGATGTTCTGTATGTTCTAATGTCCACACATGCATTTGTTCGCCTGGGCTTTAATATCCAATCTGGATACAGTTGAAGCATGTACAGCAGGGAAAACTAAATATAATTTATGGCATTCATTTACTGGTGTTTTATACCAAGTTTCTTTCAACACATTTCATGAGTTTCAGATTGTCCCAGGGTCAGAGGGTCACTCTAAATGATGACTTTAACGTTTACAACACATTTAGTTCAGTTTTGTGTCTTTTAAGGCTTTGCACATATTTGCTTTATTTTTTTGTTGTAAATGTTGAAGAAATTAATATGCGTGATCATTTCAACAAAAGAAAAACAACAAAGATAAAGGTGGAATAAGACTGTTGTACAGGACTGTACAAATTATACTGTGTGGTTTTAACTAAGAACGTGTCCAAATACTGTCTGGTATTTACATCTCTGATTATTCAAGGATTTTAAAAAAAATTTGACTCATGCAGATTAAATAAACCAAACTCCCAAACATCCTCCACTTCATTTCTACACCAATCTGAGACACACTGTAAGAGGCATAGCACCAAATTTGTGAATCACTTTGGTAAAGATTCTAGATGTGTCATCTGTGTAAAGAAAGGCTCAGGAAAAGGAAATCAATACAGTGGAGGACTGCACTTCCCTGTATTCATAGCTGCTCAATACAGAGCAGGCAGGTTGGTATCATTCAGAGGTCACGTTACATAAGCTGTGCCTCTCTATATCTTCAGTCTGTGAAAAAAAAAACATGTAAATTAAATGATGGGGTTTATTTTGAATTGAACTTAACATCACATCCCTCCACCAGAGACGTCATGTGGCAGCAGCTACAGTCCTCTATAAAATGCACACCAGTATATGCCCAACAGACCCTCGTGCTCTGCTTCCTCAGCCGTATGTCATTAAGAGAGCCACCCGTTCCAGCCTTTCAATGCCACGCCATGCTCTCG
>JAPTHA010196678.1:0-11295 GCA_029814585.1 Gymnapogon annona | reverse complement strand
TCAATGTAAACAGTACTATAAATAGAGAGAATACTGCACATCAATGTGAACAGCACTATAAACAGTGCAAATACCAATTACTGACAATACTGCTTACTTTCATCTCCGCAATATCCACCGCCTGCGACCATCCCTCGCTCCTCACACCTTCATATTAGGTTCAATATGAAAGTGGACCCACCTCATATTGAACCTAAGGATGTCACTTAAGTTCATATGTGAATCAAGACAGGTGAGCAAATACTTTTGGTAATATAGTGTATATATCAACCACTGACTACAGTTCTGTTAACTGTCTTTGTCAGATTTTTAGTGCTGTTATTATTTATTGTTGTTGTTTTATATACGGTAAGACCACCTTGACTCTTGAAAGACTCATGAAAGGCACCATGAAATTAAATGTATTGTTATTACTATATTATTATTACAGTGTTAACATTTATTTTCTGAAATGAATTGCCGTGTCATTTTTCTAGGCGCATGTCAGACGGGCTTTTCCTGCGGAAGTGCCGAGAGGCTGCGGAAAAGCACAAAGACGTGAAATTCACTGAAATGTACTTGGACACTGTGTGCCTCAATGTAAGTTCTCGGGGAGTTACCTGTGAATTTTATTTAGACTGAAAGGTTTTTTTTTTAATCATTACTTGTATCCTCCGTGGTAATTTTGCTTTCTTTTAACATTCTTTGTAAATGGAAGCTTTGCTTGTTCCTCTTCTTACAGATGGTGCAGGATCCAACGCAGTTTGACGTGTTAGTGATGCCAAATTTGTATGGAGACATTTTGAGGTACATAAGTTCTGCATCATGACCGGTTACTTGTCATAATATGTAGCATAAAGACAAATAGTTTTGTCTTTTTTTTATAGTAAATATATGGATCCTAAAATTACAAATGCCCATTTTTGGTGGCAGAAGACATTACTGTTGATGCTAATTTTTGAGAGTACATGAAAAAGATGACGGTAGTACGAACATGGAAATGCCATGTGTGTAAATGTCAATTAATAAACACGTGTCTATGTTAAATAAACGTTTTCATGAACGGAATAAATAAATACTAAATACTAACTAGGTGGATTCAGCAAACTAGCATTAACTATTGGACTGAACTGGTGCCATACACAGGTCTAAATCAGTGGTTCTCAACCGGTCCGGCTTCAGGGCCCACCATCACCCCTTAATGACAAGCCCTGACCCAAATCAAAGAAAAATGTCAACTTCAGTAACTGTACTCTCTAAAGTTTATTTCAAAAATGAATAGAAAACAAAATTTTAAAAAGTGCAAATATAACAACCAACAGTGTATGGAATAAAAATCAGTTTCTTCATTTTTTTTTAATCCACGAACTGTATTTAAAAAAATCCTCTTCAAAATAAAAGCACAGATTGTTGTTATTATTTCATTTTTTTTGTATTGCCCTCACAAAGGCCTGTGACCCACTGCCACCAGTTGAGAATCACTGGTCTAAACCTACACACAGGAATTAAAGATTGATCGTTTGATTGGGTGTTTTTATTGTTGCAGTGATCTTTGTGCTGGACTCATCGGAGGTCTGGGAGTGACACCTAGTGGTAACATTGGTGCTAATGGAGTTGCCATATTTGAGTCGGTGGGTGTTTTTTGTTTTTTTCCTTTCTAATGTCACATTTACACTGTTTATAGTACTGTTTACATTCCTGTGCAGTATTTACACTGTGTACAGTACTGTTTACATTCCTTCACAATATTACACTGTTTATATTATTTATTCCTTATTTTTGTTTACCATATAGTTGTCTGCGTGTAAATTACATGTGTATATCTAGAGAATATTGTGCTTTTAGCCAAGTTCCACCAGCTGTTTGTATGTGTATATGTATATATATGTGTGTGTGTGTGTGTGTGTGTGTATATATATATATATATACACACAGTGACTGGAGACTCTGGACTACATAGAGGACAGACGTTCAGGGGGGTTGAGGGGGCTGGGGGTGTAGACAGGAGGTGGTCAGATTTGGAGTGTAGTGAGCGGGTGTGTGTGCGTGTGTGTGTGTGTGTGTGTGTACATACACAGACATATATATGATGTTACCTTGCTTGCACTGCAGCCACTCATGGCTTTAGTAACCTTTGTATTTGAGCTGTGTTTTCAGTTGCCAGGCAATGACATTTTTAGTTGCCAGACCCACTGTTTGTGTCTGTGCAATGACAATAAAGGAAGTCTGAGTCCAGTGTTTTTTTTTTCATTAATCTACATAATGTCCTACCACATGTATATGTTAGTATTGAATTGAATTGAATATACCTTTAATCATCCCGCAAGGGGAAATTTCACAGTATTTATATAATATTAAGTACATAAGTATATACATAATGTTAGTCACTTAGTGTATATGTAATGTTGACCTGATTTTCCATACTTTATTAAGTGGCTTAGACGCGTGTAAAACCTGATGATCGATGGCGTCGTTTCTCCTCAGGTTCATGGAACGGCTCCAGACATAGCAGGGAAAGACCTGGCCAACCCCACGGCGCTGCTACTCAGTGCGGTCATGATGCTTCGACACATGGGTCTTCACGACTACGCCAAGAACATTGAAACAGCCTGCTTCGACACCATCCGTGAGAAGAAGGTAACGAACCCTAAAAAAAGGAAAGCGCATCATTTATATTAACGCGATTCCATGAGACGGGTTCTGATGTTGCTTCTTCCTCCATCCAGGTTCTGACAAAGGATTTGGGAGGAAACTCAAAGTGCTCCGAGTTTACAGACGCCATATGTAAACGAGTGCAGGAGCTGGAGTGAAAGGATGCATGCCATATTGAATCTCATCATTTTTGACCAAATATATATTCACACACACACGTACACATACACACACACACACACACTCACACACACTCAAAAGATGAGACTCGGGAGTTTGAGATCCTGAATGTTTTATTTTTCTCATTGCACAATCCAAAGCACCATCTGACAACACTTGACCAACAGGTATTACACTGGGTTAAAAAAAACATGTTTTTTTTTGCAAGTTGTCTTGGTTTTTGCAACAGAATTAGGACCATTGTGCACCACAAAATCCAAAAATAACTTCTGTTTTTCTCAATCAGGTCAGGTTTTTTCTTTTGCTAATTTAATTGAAAAAAATGTGATCTCACAAAATTTATTACATTTTTGTGACTTTATCTGTTGATGTTTTATATAGTTCTCACCCAAAATAGGTTTTAAGAGAAAAAAATCATTTTCAAACAGGATGTATTTATTAAGTGTTTATGAAGTATTTATTAAGTGTAAGCATAAGCACACTTTATGAAACTTACTGACTTGATTCCTGTTTGGTACAATGGTGTAATATATATATATATATAATGGTGTTAATAATGGTGTATTCAGTGCAGATGGAGCAGAATACGTCAGGCTTAGTTTTGCAAGATCTTCTGGTCGGAGCCATTTCATTCACCTGTAATAAAAAAAAAAACAATCAGAAATGGGCACAAGTTAAATCTTCAGAATTTATCGGAAGAAATATAAGAGAATTTTGTATCAAGTGACGTGAAAATGCCCATAAATGTAAGCAAATATGTCAAGTCAATAACGATCATAGTTCAGAAAGTTGACCTGATTGATCAAAAACCACGTGATGTTTTGGATTCAGCAACAAAATGATCCTGAATCAGCTCAAGAAACTCAAAACAATACATTTGCTGCTGACCAGTGTTATATACTATTATATGTGATATGCAGTTTAGTCTTAACTATTGAATATGTGTGATTTGTGGTCTGTATTTATTGATAAAGCTGTCTAATATTGTACACTGCGATTGAACTCGACGTTTCCTGGTAACTGAGCGTCCGCTGCATCAGGCTTGAACACGTTTTGCACTATTATGTTGTTATGTCCCAGTGTTTTTCTCGCTACAAACGTACCAAGGGAAATGAATAAATGTTAATCATGCCATCAGGAATATGTTACTTTGTATTCGCTGCTAATAAATTATTGTCGTGGACTTTAGTCTGCTGTGTTGTGATTGGTTGATCATTATGTTTTCAGTAAAAACACGACAGAACACTTTTTTTAAGCAAAACAGATTCAGACCACTGTATTTTTTGCAATAAACAAAATTTTTGATTACATTTGATATACCTTTATTTGTCCCACTCGGACAAATTTCAGAATAATAACAATAATGATAGTTTCAGAATATCAGCTATGTTTTGGGGGGCAAGATTCTAATAAAAAGAAAAGGCCAAAAGTTCTTCACTGTATAAACACATGTCTAAATTCATCCCAACGGCCAGATGTGAACAGTTTTTGGTCCACGGACCGTATATTTGACACCCCCTGCTTTAAATGCAGTTTATGGCTGTTACGTAACTGCATATTTTGCAACCGCTCTCCAGTGTAGAACACTAGTCAACAGGGTTATGCCTCTAAATCAGCACAGTAACTATGGCTCAGGTTATATTTACAGACTACAAGCGTACTCAGGTCACATTGCTGGATGTGTGTGTGTATATATGTGTGTGTGGGGAGGGAAGGTGTCCCCAATCTCCATATTAATCATAGATAGACTTAGACTTAGACTTCCTTTATTGTCATTACACAGACACACAATGAATCTGGTAACGAAATGTCATAGAATTGGCAACTATGACAAATAAATGTGGAAATAGAAAAATGAACATTTAGACTTAGACTTAGACTTCCTTTATTGTCATTACACAGACACACACAATGAATCTGGTAACGAAATGCTGAAATGAATCCAAAGCCAAGAGGGTCTTCAGTGTAGATGTGACAACACACAGTCAATATAAATAAGAATGATGTGAACAGTACTATAAACAGTGAAAATACTGAACATCAGTCTAAACAGTACTATAAACAGTGAAAACACTATATATCAGTGTAGACAGTACTATAAACAGTGAAAGTACCACATATCAATGTAAACAGTACTATAAATAGAAAGAATGCTGTACATCAATGTGAACAGCACCATAAATAGTGCAAATACCAAATATCAGTGTAGACAGTAACCAGTACTATAAACAGTGAAAGTACCACATATCAATGTAAAGATAGATAGACAGATAGATATATAGATAGAAAATTGACTAAATAGACTAATTTCCCACAACAGGGAAATTAGTGCATCACAGCAGCCAAATACAAAGAGTAGATACAGACATATACCAGTTGAATTCATAAACAGCATATACAGTATGCATTTGTACTACACAGTATGCTATAATATATATGTACAGTATATATACAGTATATATAGAGATATCGATATAACTATATATGTCTAATCATAACAGGAGTCCCAAATTTGAACCCCCTCACACCCCCAAACACACAAGCATAACCACGCCCCCTATCATTCCTGTCGCTATGTCCCCGCCCACCCACTCTTTCGTAGCCTGCGCACGCGGTCCCAGCCGACGTAACTTCCGGGTTGTGTCAGCCACTCAGACCTCTCCAGAAAGTTCCCGACGGCGTAGCTCATATAAGGACCAGCCATCTTCCCCAACCGGTTTCATACCTAGCAACTCCGACTAGCTAGTGCCGGACCGCCTTTACCAGTAAGTTTTCCACGCTGCTGTTTTTTGTTTTTTAAACGGAATGGTATTTTGTCGACGTATACAGTTTCTATGTTTTAGTTGTTGTTTTTTCCTACGTCGAGGCGTGTTTCTCATAAATCGTCTAAGTGCGAGATTTGTGATGCAATCTCGATAGCAACGAGTAGAGTCGATAAGCAAACGCTTGGCCTTTTTTTTGGGTGGGGGGGGTCTTTTGTTTTTACAAAATATTAACAAAAACATAGTTTCATTATTTCTCTGAGTCCCATGTATGTTGTTTGTTTTTTTTTTTTAGCTCGTCAACATGGTCCACGAAACCGGCTACTACGACTTGCTGGGTGTCAGTCCCAAAGCAGGAGCGGACGAAATCAAGAAAGCCTACAGAAAACTGGCGTTAAAATACCACCCGGACAAGAACCCCAACGAAGGAGACAGAGTGAGTTACGCACGAAAGGGGGGTTTGTGCGGGGTACACGTATCCGCGTTCACGTGTTTGACATGTGCTTTCTAATTTTACACCGACTGCAAGACCAGAGAGAGATTGTCACCAGGAACTTTCTGGAATGATCGAGCTAGCAACCCCTGACTGTTAGCACTGGGAGACATTGAAGTGGTCATGCTAACCGTGTAATGCCGGAGGTTATTGGCTGAGCACGCAACGGGGAAATGGAATAACCTTCACTAACCTTGTCATCCGGTCTTTAGGTTTTAATTTTCACCCCCGTCACGGGTTGTAAAAACACCTGCTGTTCACGTGTATTTGAGTTTTCAAAGTAGCAATTAGTCCGAGTACAGATTATCCGTGTCAGTGAACGCAACACCGCCATTGGTCATGACCAGTTTATATGATGCAAATATTCGTAAGACATTTAAGAGAATAGAGCCGATGACACAAAAAAACCCCAACTTTGTCAAGAGTATGTAACAATACAAAATTCAGAACACTTGGCTCTATTAGCCAAGCTCTTCTTGGTTTATGGAGACAAGAAGAGTTTGTTTGTATTCTAATAATCTACAATAAGATGTATAGGAAAAATAGTTGGGTCTTTTGTAGTTTGACCTTCGTGGATCTTACTAACTTTCACCCCCGTCACATGTTATAAAAGCACCTGCAGCTCACATACATTGGAGTTTTCAAAGTAACAATTAGACTTAATACAAATTATCCGTGTCAGTGAACGCAACACCGCCATTGGTCATTACCAGTTTATATGATGTAAATATAATTTTCGTAAGACACTTAAGAGAATAAGCCGATGACGCCAAAAAAACCCAATATTTTGTCAAGAGTATGTGACATCACAAAATTCAGAACAGCTGTTTTTATTGTAATACTAATAGAGCCAAGAAGAGCTTGTTTGTATTCTAATAATCTACAATTAAATGTATACGAAGAATAGTTTTCTAGTTGGACCTTTGTGGATCTGTCTAATTAAATGCCCTCCTGTCAATGCAACGTCACTATCAGTCATAAACAACTACTGGAGGAAATTGAGGAACAATAGTGCACTTTGTCTTTAAGTTATTGAAACTGACTGTGGTTATGTTTCATTTTTCACAGTTCAAGCTAATATCTCAAGCATATGAGGTGCTGTCAGATCCAAAAAAACGAGACTTGTACGATCAAGGAGGAGAGCAAGCAATTAAAGAGGGAGGAACAGGAGGAGGAAGTTCCCCAATGGACATTTTCAACATGTTCTTTGGAGGTGGTGGAAGAATGCAGAGAGAAAGAAGAGGTAAGACTTGTTCTGGAGCAGTCAGGTTATACGGTGTTTGTAGATGACGTTTGTGTTGATTTAACAAACGTTTGCTTTTCCCATAGGAAAGAACGTTGTCCATCAGCTTGAAGTGACACTAGAGGAGATATACAACGGCTCTACCAGGAAACTTGGACTCCAAAAGAATGTCATTTGTGAGAAGTGCGATGGTGCGTATGGATGCAGTGATGGTTTTTATCAGTTAGTTGACAGCCAAATATTTCAGCATTTTGTGTAAAATGGCACTTTCTTTTTATTACAGGTTATGGTGGTAAGAAAGGCGCCCTGGAAAAATGCGGTAATTGTAAAGGAAGAGGAGTACAGATCAAAGTGCAACAGATCGGACCGGGCATGATTCAACAGATCCAAAGCATGTGTAATGACTGTCAGGGACAGGGAGAGAGGTTCAGCGCCAAGGACCGCTGCAAGACCTGCAACGGACACAAAGTGGAACGCAAAAGGAAAATCCTTGAAGTTCACATAGACAAAGGTAATTTATTTACTGCCTGAGATTAATTCCACTTTATTTACGTTGCAAGTTAAAGTCCAACTGCTGTAATTGTTTTGTGCAGGCATGAGAGATGGTCAGAAAATTAGTTTTGGCGGAGAAGGGGACCAGGAACCTGGACTGGACCCGGGGGATGTTGTCATTGTTCTTGACCAGAAGGAACATGCCGTTTTCCAAAGACAAAATGATAACTTGATGATGAAGATGGATCTCAAACTTGTCGATGCTCTCTGTGGCTTTAAGAAGACCATCCAGACGTTAGACAACAGAACACTGGTCATCTCCTCTTTACCAGGTAACTCAGAATTAGGCAGATGTGAACTGTAATGTTCCACATACTGTTTTATGATCTATCAAATACGAGTAACTCAGAATTAAGCTCATGTGAACTGTAATGCAATATTACAGTGCAATATTGCACTGTCTATCTTATTGATACTCCTTATTTATATTGACTGTGTGTGATGTCATCTTTGCACTGTAACCAGTCATAGCTTTGGACTCTTTTGTATTTTTGTATTTATACTGTGTTGTCAGTTGCCAAACAATGCCATTTCGATGCCGAATCCACTGTTTGTCTTTGTAATGACAATAAAAGGAAGTCTAAGTCTAATGTTCCACATACTGTTTTATGATCTATCAAACGCAACTAACTCCTCTGTTGTTTTAATCAACAGGTGAAGTCATCAAGAACGGCGATATTAAATGTGTGCAGAATGAGGGCATGCCCATCTACAGGGATCATTACGAGAAGGGACAGCTCATCATCCATTTCCAGGTAAATCAGTCTCAACGTGTAATTTCCTGTGTTGTTCTCGTTGGCACAATATACCGTCCTTTTACAGAAGTATTCATCCTGACGAGTTGTCGTTTGTCCCGCAGGTTGAATTTCCGGAGAAAGGCTGGCTCCCAGAGCATCTCATGTATCAGCTGGAGCGACTGCTTCCTCCCAGGGAAGACGTGATGCTCACAGACGACATGGAGGAAGTGGATCTCTGTGAGGTGGAGGAACGGAGCCAGCAGAAAAAATACAGGGAAGCGTACGAGGAGGACGAAGAGACCAGCTCCGGAGGAGTTCAGTGTCAAACACAGTGATCGTTAGACCCATTATGCAAATGTTACCGCGTGTGGGTTTTTGTTTATTTGGCGTTATTAATGTTCAGTTGTGGACATTCGACCCATAATCCTCCACTTCACTGTAACTCATAGCAACAGATGCTGAAACATCTCTGCACTTTCCGAGGCACAGAAAAACAGGTAGTGTATTACTACTCATACTTGTGTCTGTGCTTCTACTGTCCTGGAAACAGTTTTTAGTGGAACTGTTGATTGGTTGTGTTGTTTCTTTTATATATACGTCTATGTTTCCCACAGTGTCTATGGTATGTGTTTACTTTCAGAAGCTGAAAGGACTACTCATACTTTCTATGAAGGTAATCTCAATGGGGACAAAAATCAGTTTTGTTCATTTCTCAATAAAAGTCCCAGAATGCTTCAACTTTTTTTCTCCCCCAAAGGTTCTCTTTATTTGCTCGATAAGACTCTTATTACAACACCTGCCATGTTAAGGAGTTTTTCTAGTCATTTTTTTTAAAATCTGTCAAAAAAGTTGAATGAATGCACAGGTCCACTGTAATCACTGAAAATATCACACTAATGCTGCTTTCTCCGGAAAGAGCAACCTGCGAAAAACAAACCAAAAAAAGTTGATTACTTACTGGTCCTATATTTAACGTACCTCACTGAATAGAAATGCAGGGCTGGTGTTTTACCCTCTGTCAGTCTGGCCTTCCCTCCCTTAGGCTGACACAACACAGTGGAACATCCCACACACAGCACCACTGTCTGTGCATGGCTGAACACGGTGGTGATCTTGTAGCAACCTGCAACGACGCACAAAAGCAAAACTTTTACAGCAGTGGTGTCATCTGGTCCAACTTCAGGACCCTCACGACGAGCCCTGACCCAAAGCAAAAGAAAACGTTCAACTTTTCAAATGAATTTTACATAACATTCAGTTAAATATAAGTAACTACAGTCTTCCAAGTTTATTCAGTCATTTATTCTGGTAACAAGTGTAAATATTACAACCAACTGCACGGAATACATGGCGTTTTAGTCTGTTTTTAGGCACAAACTGCAGGAAAATTATTTTCAAAATAAAAGCACAGATTGTTGTTTTTACTTTTTATTGCCCTTGCAAAGGCCTGTGACCCAAAACGTAACTATACTCTTAAAGTTTATTCAGTCACTTATATAGTCTGTCAATAAAACCCTTTATAAAAACAAAAAGTAAAAATATTACAACCAACAGTGCACTGTATAAATTGAGTTTAATCTGGTTTTAGCCACAGACTTTAAAAGACCCTCTTCAAAATAAAACAGATTTTTTTATACAAATATTATAAACAAACCTGAAATGTCCAAAGAGAAGTCAGTGTAATTTTATCAATATTTTACCTGTTACTAAATGTTCTGTGTATTTGTAGATACATTGTAATGTGTAAGTTATAAACTGAGGTGTAACATTGTTAAATTCACACTTATTTTTCTATTTAGTTTTAAGATTGTTGATGTTATTCACATTGTTTTAAAGGACAGTTTGAAGACAAACATGTTCAATCACATGAGGACAGTTTGGAGTTGACCTTGTTGATATGGAATTCTGTTATTATTGTACTGGCCCCGCCCACTTAACACCAAATCTGCCTGAATGTGGCCCTTGAACTAATATGAGTTAGTTTGACACCCTTAGAGTCAGTCAGTGTTGAACACTGCACTTAATGTTGTTTTTGTTTCTGGGTGTTTTTGACCGATGTACCTGGACACT
The DNA here is from genome assembly GCA_029814585.1 of Gymnapogon annona. Lineage (NCBI taxonomy): Eukaryota > Metazoa > Chordata > Actinopteri > Kurtiformes > Apogonidae > Gymnapogon > Gymnapogon annona. Next base: position 627 of record JAPTHA010196678.1, on the reverse strand, counting down.
TGACATCCATAAAGTAGGAGTTTGGGCTCTGAACAAGTCTCTTCTTTTTATGCTGTCTTCTCTCGAGGTCAATGGAGGGATGGATGAGGTCTCTGGCCAACTGGAAACAAAAGGATGGAAAAATAAACACAAAAGTCACATTTAAATTCGAGAGCTTTTGGTGGTTTTAAATCTGACTGGGTCCGTTAATAAAGGTATATCTAATCTAATCTAGTGCATAACCCATGTGATAACACCAAATAGCACAATGCTAACTCACATATTCCATGTAAAACGCACGCATGCAAGTGAGGATAATGAGTAAAAGATAGAGATTAATCCCTCAGGAAGGTTCCTCTGGGGAATTGATGATGCATTGAGTGTAATAAGTAAATGATGCATTGAGTAATAATGAATAAACGATGCATTGAGTATAATGAGTAAATGATGTATTGAGTACAATGAGTAAATGAAGTATTGAGTATAATGAGTAAACGATGTATTGCACGCACGTAAATGAGTGCATCATGAGCTATTCCATATAAAATACATGCAAGTGAGTGTGAGTAAAAGATAGATAGATAGATAGATAGATAGACAGATAGATAGATAGATAGATAGATAGATAGATAGATAGATAGATAGATA
>JAPTHA010196664.1:0-11295 GCA_029814585.1 Gymnapogon annona | reverse complement strand
AAATATGAACATAACAAACTGCATCCGTAAACATGTTCGTGTGTGCCTATATGCGTGTCCACGTGTGTCCGTGTGACCATGTGTGTCCACCTATGTCTTTGTGTCACCACGTGTGTCCGTGTGTCCAAGTCCATCTACATGTGTATCCATGCGTCCATGTATGTCCACACGTGCCAAAGGATGTCCATGTGTGAGCATGTGTGTCCATACACATGTGTGTCCCTGAGTATCCCGTGTGTGTCCTCTGTGTGTGTTATCTGTTTGTTGTCTAACAGTAGACTGACGGTGTGTGTTAACTGTTTGTTGTGTTACAGTAGACTGGTGTGTGTGTGTGTGTGTGTGTGTGTGTGTGTGTGTGTGTGTGTGTGTGTGTGTGTGTGTGTGTGTATCAGTGAAGTGCAGTCATTGGAGGCAGTTGAGGCCTGGCCTAACCTGTCATCATGAAAAGAAAAAAGAAATAAATGGTTATATTTAAAAAAAGAAATACAAAGAATCAATAAAAAGAAATAAATGGCTAGATTTAACTAGTGATTTGTACTGTACATTTATTTTTAATTTAAGTTGGCCTATTTTAAAGTATTTTTTAATCAAAATCGCTGAATTTTCACATTTACGAATCAAATACAGCAGAGACGTGCAGTGTGGCAACAGCCTGCTTGACCTCACTTGGCGATTGCACAATCACTCTGCTTCTGTACTGGCGCTGTGCACTGAGACCATATTGCTGTCTCTGTGTAATGTCGCTATTAAAATTTTCAAACACATCTGTTATATATGAACTAAATTTCCATAGTTTAGCTGATTGTTTTTTTAAACAACAGTATGTGTGTAACGTGCTTTCCCGCGCTGAGCAGCGAGACTTAAACGGCTGTTAAAGGCACTATGTGAGGAGGTTGTACGATGTTTTATTTTGAAATCTACCAGATATTCTCTGCGGCATCTCAGTGACTCAGACTTGACGTGTGTCCAGATTCTGCTTCGGTCGTATATGTTTCCGTATCATTTATTTTGTTTTTATCTCCTACAACTTAAACGCCGAAAATATTGTCATACATTCGGTGGCGTAAAAAAGGTTTAATCCACTGGCCATTGTACTGTTTTTTAATGAAATGTGCTGTTTTTTGCGCTGCAATTCCTGTGTATGATCAAAGCTGATGTGAGATTTTAAACGTAACCCGTTATCTGTCAATCAAATATTGAATAAGTACTATGTAGATTCATATGTTTGTAAACTGATATTGATGAAGTCTGCGCCTCACCAGACAACAACTTCACCACACATCACTGATGTATATGTGTGTGTGTGTGTTACCTGTTTATTGATTAACAGTAGACTGATAGTGTGTTATCTGTTTGTTGTGCCACAGTACGTTGATGGTGTGTTACTTCTTTGTTGCGTAACAGTAGCCTGGTGATATTTGTGTTTTACCTGTTTGTTGTGTAACCGTAGAATGATGGTTTGTGTGTTACCTGTTTGTTGTGTAACAGTAGATTGATGGTGTGCATGTTACCTGTTTGTTGTGTAATAGTAGGCTGATTGTGAGGCAGAAGGAGAATAGCAGCTTGTCTTTTTCAAACAGTGAACGACACACGTTGACGTACAACGAGTAAGTGAAGTGATCCTTGAGGATCTGTAACCTGAACAGAACCAAAAAAGAACCATGAACAGAACGACAACAGAACCGTGAATGGAACCACAACAGAACCATAAAACCGTCTCATCCGCCTGCACTTCCTGCAGCGGATGAGATGGGCGTCCCTCCCCCCTTCCATCCTCACAACTTTCTACAGAGGCACCATCGAAGGTCTGATAATCTACTGCATCTCCGTCTGGTCTGGGAGCTGTAAGGCCTTGGACTGGAAGCCTATGAGGAGAGTGGTGAGGGCTGCGGAGAAGATCATTGGGACTCTTCTCCCCCGCATCCAGGACATTACACACAATCGCTGTTTGGCCAGAGCCCACCACATATACTCTGACCCCACCCACCCCCATCATGGACTGTTCTGTTTGATGGCGTCGAGTAGGAGGCTGCGCTGCATCCACTGTAGAACTGCCAGGTTCAGTGACGGCTTCTTCCCCCGAGCCATCAGACTATTAAACTGCACTTGACTTCACGTGCAATGTTTATAGTACTGTTTACACTGCTGTGTAATATTTACACTGTTTATAGTACTGTTTACACTGAAATACCGTTTATAGTACTGTGTAATGTTTTTCACTGTTTATTGTACCGTTTACGTTGATGTGTAGTATTTTCATTGTTTATAGTACTATAAACAGTACTGACTTACTGTTTATAGTACTGTTTACATTGTTGTACAATTTTTATACTGTTTTCAGTATTGTTTACATTGTTACATTGTTACTGTCTATCTTATTTATTCCTTATTTATATTGACTGTGATGCTGAATTTTTGTTGTCACTTTGCACTGCAGCCACTTATGGCTTTGGATTCACTTCAGCAATCTTGCACTTTTGTATTCCATATTTATTTTGTGTTATCACTTGCCAATCTATGACATTTCGTTACTAGATTCATTGTGTGTGTCTGTGTAATGACAATAAAGGAAGTCTAAGTCTAAAAAGAACAATGAACCGAACCACGACAGAACAATGACCAGAACCACAATAAAACCATGAAGAAAACCACGATCGAACCATGAACAGAAACACAACAGTGGACAGGGTCGGTACCTCTAGTCCAGGATGAAGGTTAGGCTTGGGATTAGTATTTAGTTTTGGAGGACTGGGTCGCTACCTCTGGTCCAGGGTTAGGGTTAGTGGTGGTGGACCAGGTCGGTACCTCTGGTCCAGGGTTAGGGTTACACCAAGTTTTAGGGTTAGGATTGGTACCTCTGGTCCAGGGTTGGGGTTGGTACCTCTGGTCCAAGGTTAGGGTTAGGGTTATGGTCTTTACCTCTGTTCCAGGTCGTTGCTCTTGTCAGAGTTGTCGATGGAGCTGATGAACAGGTTGATGTACCAGGTCAGTGAATACTGGTACATGGGCTCGATGTTGGCCAGGTCGGCAATGGAGAAAAATAGGATAGACGAGTGGATAGCAATAGGGGTGTAGCCCATCCGGGTCTTATCGATCTTCTCCTCCGTCTCCTCAGCAACTGCCTGCTTCTCTGAGATCTCAGTGGCCAACACTTTGGAGGCAGACAGGATCTGAACTGCCGTCTCATCTTCCAGAATGTTCCCCTCAGAGGACGACAGAACTTCCAGGATCCGGTCTTCAATCTCCTTCAACTGTCTGGAACAAACACATATAACCCACATATAATCCTAACCCAACCTCCAAGATCCGGTCCTCAATCTACATTTACATCTGCTCTGCCCTTTTTTTTTCTACTCTGAGCTGCTGCTTTATGACATTTCGTTGCCAGACCATTGGTCTGGACAATGACAATAAAATGAATCTGAATCTGAATCTCAATCTCCTTTAACTGTCTGCAACACAGGTTTGACTCACAGATGCCTGACCTGGGTCTGGAGTCAGGGTTTGATGTCTTCTTCTGTATCTGGGGTCAGGTTCTATGGTCAGGGTCTGAGGTCTGGTTGTGTATCTGGGGTCAAGGTCTGGTTCTGGAGTCAGAGTCAGGGGTAAGTCTTCGGGGTAAGGGTCTGGAGTGTGGGTCTGGGGTCAGGGTCTGGTTCTGTATCTGGGGTAAGGAATGGGGTCAAGGTCTGGTTTTGGAGTCAGGGTCTGTGGTCTGGTTCTGGGATCAAGGTGTGAATCAGGGTCCATAGTTAGGGTCTGGCTTTGGCTCTGGGTCTGGTCTTGGAGTCAAGGTCTGAGGTCTGGGTCTAGTAGTGGGCTCTGGTTTTTGGGTCTGGTTCTGGGTCTGGTTCTGGGGTCTGTGTATAGGGTCTGGGTTTTGTGTGTGATTTCTGGTGCTGGAGTCTGGGATTGGTTCTGGTTCTACCTTTTGTTTTCGGCTCCCTGCAGGATCAGGGCCTGTTTCTCCTCCTCTAGGTCTGGTCTTTCCTGAGCAACAACGATGCCCAACAGCTGATCCTGGATCCCTTCAGGAGTGATCATGAAGTTCAACAATGTGACCTGCAGAAGAAACACCAGTAGGTGAAACACCAGTAGATGAAACACTAATAGATGAAACACCAATAGATGAAACACCGGTAGAAGAAATGGCATTATGTATCAAATGATGACGGTCATATGATGCCTTAAGGTACCTTGATGGAGGTTTCTGGGAGGTAGTGTGGGTTTCGTAGCTTGGTCGTGATGTAAAAGCGGAAGTCTGGCGAGTACTCAATGGTGGCGTCTCCCAGTCGCATGCACAAGGACCCGGCCTGTTTGAAGGTCTGCCTCAGGAGCAGAGGCTCTAAGATGGGGTCCAGGTCTTCACCCACGTTCTCTAACAACACTGTGACAGAACGTCCAACAATCATCTTTAACAGTGGGTCTAACCCTAACCCTCACACTGACCCTAACCCAAACCCTGATCTTAACCATAACCCTGCTAGGGTCAAGGTGAGACTTAGGGTCAGGGTTGGGTCATGATTAGGGTTAGATTCAGTGTTAGGGTTAGGGTCAGGCTCAAGGTCTGCATAGTTCGTATAATCATGGTCTGGTATTGTCGCGTCTGTCTTTGTTTTGTCTTGTCTGGACCTGTCGTGCCTTGGTTTGGTCTTGTTTTGCTTGTGTGTTTTTGGATGTCGACTCTGGCCCTGTTAGTGTGGGTGGGGGGTGATTATATGTGATTGTTTTGTGGTGTAATGTAATGTTGTTATCTGATGAAAAATAAAAACATATTAAAATAAAAAAGGGACAGTGGTCAGGAGGAGCCACAGACATACCCGGCGTTCCAAACTGGATGCAGTTCTCCAGGGTGCGAATGAAGTCAGAATCACTCTGTTTGATGACACGGAGGCCGTTGGAACGCTCCATGTTCTTGATCCATTTGTTGGCCTGAGCTTGAGGATCAATCATCAGAGGCCAACGCCGGGCCTTCCTACAAACAACAGACACAGGAAAGACACCGATCAAAGACAAAGACACTGAGGGGCATTGTACTGTACTTGTACTTGTCTTCCTATTATCCAGGTTCAGATCTCAGGGGCAGCAGCCTCACTAGAAGAGCAGTCCCATCCCTACCCACCCCCATCAGCTCTTCTGGGTGAATCCCAAGGTACTCCCAAAACTAGTCCAGAGATATAATCCCTCCAGCATGTCCTGGGTCAACCCGAGGACCTCCTACAAGACCCAGCCCAAACATACAATCCCTACAGTATGTCCTGGCTCAACTCGGGGATCTCCTCCTGAATGGATATGTTTGAAACAGTTGATTCCTGACAACAGTTGGTTCCCAACAAAATCTGTAGAACGTGACGGTTTACATGAAGCGTCACAACATGATTGGTCATGATTACTGCTGTTTACATTCCACCACATTCTAATGCTACATGGACCAGACTTGTACATGGCAGCGTTATCAGAGCATCGACCCTGATGCTGTGCACATTGGGACTTTATCTGTGCAGATACAACTCAATCCCACCAGTGTGTAAAGACGGTCTCTACAGGAGCTCAGAACCTGGACAAGGTTTTCTCCAACAAGTCATGTCTCCCACTGTTGGTCACCTCATATTCCTTCTTTTCACTACCTTTGTAAACTTTTATTTGGCAGAACCTTTCGCTATTTTCTCATTTTCTCAACCGAAATAATACTTACGATATGATGATTCCGTTGTCGAGGGAGAAGCTATCTGAAGGTAACCCTGCGATGGTCCATGCACGGATCTTCACTGGATCCCCCAGAGAATTCATCAGAGACACATTCGGGGAACAGGGAATCTTTTTATCCTTACACTCATTCATCCAGTCCAGGATCTGATCCTGAACACAAGCACATGTACAATAACTCCACCTTCACCACCAACAAACAATACATTCACCTTCCTGAACATCAACGTGAACCTGGCCATGCCAGCACCAGAGCAGGGTACACATCCTAGAAACTGCCTTGTCCGGATCCATACAAGCGTGAGTGCATATACAGCATGTATATACAAAAAATGAAATCAAGAGTTAGATCCTCAGAAAATAATAGAAAAAGTATGAGACAACATTTTAAATCTCTCTCTTGAGGGAGAGAGGGGGAGAGAGAGAGAGAGAGGTCCCCCAGTGAAGAAGGCTCAACAGTGGCTTCACTTCCTGTGCTTCCTCAGGAAAACAATCTGGACCAGAAGCTGCTGCTGGCCCTCTATCAGTTGTCTGTGGAGAGTGTACTGACATACTACTTGAGTATGTGGTACGCAGCAGAGGACAGGAAGAAGAAGAAAGAAGGTTATTAAAACTGTCCAAAGCATCATTGGCTGCCCCCTACCCACCCTGGGATACCTGGTCACAACCTGCACACTAAGGTAGATAAAGGCCATCATAGGAGACCCAACCCACTGTTTGACCTGTTGCCCTGCGGGAGACGCTACAGGTTGATGAAGTCCAACACCAGTAGACTGACAATGAGCCGTCTCTACTGGGGTATTCACATGGTCAACACCAACGGACTCAGACACACACACGCACTCGGGAACTGACATCACTTATGCACCTGTACAACCCTGGCACACTGCTCCTAACTTTGCACAACTTTGCACCATTGCACTCTGCATTTTAAAATTGTAGAATTTATCTGTTTTTATGTTTTTTAGTATAATGTGGTGTAGAATGGCTGCTCTACAACCCATGATAGAACAACCTGTTCTATCATGGGGTAGATACAAAGAGAAATGGAGTAGGAGTTATCTTGAAGTAGGAGCTTGTTAGGAATGTCCTGGAGGTTAAAAGAGTGTCAGATAGAGTGATGAGTCTGAAGCTTGAAATTGAAGGGGTGATGTTCAATGTGCTTAATGTGTGTGGTCCACAGGTAGGATGTGAGTAAGAGAAGGAGAAATTCTGGTTGGACCTTGATGAAGTGACACAGAATATCCCTAGAAGTGAGAGAGTTATGATTGGTGCAGACTCGAATGGACATGTTGGTGCAGGAAACAGAGGTGATGAGGAGATAATGGGCAGGTTTGGTATCCAGGAGAGGAATGCAGATGGTGATTTTGCAAAAAGGATGGAAATGGCTGTAGTGAATACATTTTTCCAGAAGAGGCAGGAGTGTAGCCAGACAGCATAAGATAGTGGTGTGTAGGATGACTCTGGTGGTGAGGACCTTGAAGAGGGAAAAGGCAGAACAGACGACAAAATAGTGGAAGCTAAAAAAGTTACAGTGTTGCAAGACTTTTAGGAAGGAGTTGAAAGTAGAGGTGGAAAAGGCCAAACAAGTGGCTTACGATTAATTGTATGCCAGGTTGGACAGTAAGAGGGGAGAGAAAGATTTATACAGGTTGGCAAGGCAGAGAGACAGAGATGGGAAGGAGGTGCAACAGGTGAGGGTCATAAAGGATTGAGACGGAGCCCTATTGACAGGTGTCAGTTTTGTGATGGGAAGATGGAAAGAGTACTTTGAAGAGTTGATGAATCAGGAAAATTAGAGGCAATGAAGAGAAGAAGAGGTGAATGGTGTGGACCAGGAAGTATCAAAGTTTATTAAAGATTAAATGAGTAGGGCAGTGAAGAGAATGAAGAATGGAAAGGCACACGGTCCTGATGATATACCTGTGGAGGTGTGGAAGTGTCTAGGGGAGAGGTAGCAGTAGAGTTTTTGACTGGGTTGTTCAACAGGATCCTAGATGGAGAGAAAATGCCTGGGGAATGGAGAGGAAGTGTGCTGGTGCCCATTTTTAAGAACAGAGTTGGGAAAGAGTAGTCGAAGCTAGAGTAAGGACAGTAGTTAGCATCTGTCCACAGCAGTATGGTTTCATGCCAAGAAAGAGTACCACAGACGCAGTATTTGCTTTGATAGAGAAGTACAGAGAAGTTCAGAGGGAGCTGCACTGTGTTTTTGTTGATCTGGAGAAAGCTTATGACTTATGTATGAGGACTGTAAGACAGTGGTGATGTGTGCTGTAGGTGTTACAGAGGAGTTCAAGGTGGGACTGCACCAGAGATCAGTTCTGAGCCCCTTCTTATTTGCTATGGCGATGGACCGACTGACAGGCGAGGTTAGACAGGAATCTCCATGGACTATGATATTTGCGGATGACATTGTGATCTGTAGTGAGAGCACGGAACAGGTAGAAGAGAAACTGGATAGGTGGGGGTTTGCCCTGGAAAGGAGGGGAATGAAGGTGAGCCGTAGCAAGACAGAGCATGTGTGTGAACGAGAGGGACCCTAGTGGAAGAGTGAAGTTACAGGGAGAAGAGATAAAGAAGGTGGAGGATTTTAAGTACTTAGGGTCAACAGTCCAGAGCAATGGTGAGTCTGGAAAAGAGGTGAAGAAGCGTATGCAGGAAGGATGGAACGGGTGGAGAAAAGTGTCAGGTGTGATGTGTGTGATAGAAGACTTTCAGCTAAAATGAAAGGAAAGGTGTACAAAACTGTGGTGAGACCAACCATGTTGTATGGACTTGCGACAGTGGCACTGAGGAAAAGACAGGAGGCAGAGTTGGAGATAGCAGAGGTGAAGACGCTGAGGTTCTCTTTGGGAGTGACCAAGATGGATAGGATTAGAAACGAGCACGTCAGAGGGACAGCACATGTTAGAGGTTTTGGAGATAAGGCCATAGAGGCCAGGCTGAGATGGTTTAGTAGAAGGACGCTAAGTTTCGAAGTGCCAGGCAGGAGGTCTAGAGGATGACCAAAGAAGAGGTTTATGGACATAGTGAAAGAAGAAGAAGAAGTGGTGTAGAATGGCTCCCCCACTTCAATTTTGTTGGAAGTCCTGTCCAATGACAAATAAAGCTATTCTGATACATCAAAGATACAAATACAATATACACAAACTCACCTCACCCCCACACACCCCACCCCACCCCCCTGAAGACTCCTTACCCAATTAGTCACCTTTCCTCGTTGGTCACATCACCTCATTGGTCATCTTACCTTATTGGCCGCCTTACCTGCCTGAAGCTGGGGGTGAAGGCTCCAAGGTACGCAACTACGCCTGCTGAGATGAGAATGTCTCCGGTCAGGTTGTGGTAGAGCTCTCCCAGGTCGAAGGCCATCTCACTCCAGCGGGTCTTCTCTCCTCCAAGGCCTCCAATCAGCTGCTCTGCCCGCCCCAGCTTCTTACTGCACAGATCTACCTGGAGGTGCCCATCACAGCAGATGTGGACTCAGTTACATCACAGGTGTCACTACATGTAGTCAGTACATTACAGACACAGACAGGTGGAATGCGTTTGTAGAGGACTACTCCTTCATGAGTACATGAACCCTGATCTTATACAGGTGAGTGTTTCTACTCATATGTGATGTGAACCCTTGACTTCTCCACCTGGGAGATCAGAACTCACTCATCTGACATCAGGGTTAGGGTCAGCATTAAGGTTGGTGTTAGGGTCGAGGTTAGGTTATGGTTAGTGTTAGGATTAGTCCAAGTGTGCACTGATGTGGACAGACCTGGTTCTCCAGTTCATTCTTTTTGTTCTTATTTGCTTCCAAAGTATCTTGAAGTTTTTGAAATTTGTCTTGAACTTCTTTGAGTACAGCCTGTTTCTTCCTCAGACCGTCCATGGCCACCCCAAGCTCCTGCTCCGCCATTGCCAGCTTCTCCTTTTTAGGAGCCACCACCTTGGCTACACTGAACACAGACAGACAGACAGACAGACAGACAGACAGACAGACAGACAGACACACACACACACACACACACACACATATTGATTAGAAGGTTGATTCTCCAAACTGCTCAGTCTTCCTGCGGGTTGGGCCTATCACAACCAGGGATGTGAATTGATACTTGAACGATTCTGATTCCATTATCAGTTTTGCTTATTGATTCTCATTGGTTGAGGGAATAAAACAGTACAAACATTCACTGTCTTTGATACTATAGATAATAGAACGTATACAGACAATATAACATATACAGACAATAGAACATATAGAGGTAATAGAACATATACAGTATGGGCCAATAATAACAACAGATGACACTAGCCCGGTTCCAGATGCACAAGTTAATATATTAGGTGGACATCAGAACACATGGGGGGTGGGGTCACACCACACACTGTACAAAATGAAAATGAAACTCATGACTCTGTACTAACTCCTCTGTGCCTCCTGCTGTCTCCTGTGTCTCCACCAGTGTCTCTGAGTATAGTATCAAACAGGTAATGTCATACTGTGGACACATTCTACATCATATTTAACACTTTGAACTCTTTGAACAGGTTCCAACTGGTATAGGTGTAGAATAGAATAGAATAGAACTTTATTCATCCCCATGAGGGAAAATAACCATCGTCTAGCAGCTGTCAGTTTGAAAATACAAAACAAAAATTCTCATCAGAGCTAAATAGAAAAATATACATACACCAAGGTGCAGTAAAGTAAGAGCACTTCAAAGCACATGTGAAAGGCACTGGTTGTTATTGCACACATGCCCATATTAGTGAGACGGGGGGAGATATCAGCAACCACTATTACAGAGTCTGATGGCTGTGGGGACAAAGGATCTCCTGAACCTCTCTGTCCTGTCAGGATGTGTTGGAGGGGGTGTGTCTGATTGTCCAGTATTCCCAGCAGCTTCCTGCTGTTCTGCCACTCCACCAACATTTTGAGAGGCTCCAGCCTCCTTGCCAGCACAGAGATGACCCTCTTCACCAGACACCTACTATCCCTGTCAATGATCCTGCTCCCCCAACAGACGGTGGCATGGAACAGAGTACTGGCTATGATGGAATGATAAACCATCCACAGTATGTCATTGCAGACATCCAAGAACCTAAGCCGTCTCAGGAAGAAGAGTTGGGTCTGTCCCTTCTTGTACACTGCATCTATGTTAGTACCACCCCCAGGTACTTATGGGTCTGCACCAACTCTATCCACACTCCATCAGTGCAGACCGACTGGAATGGAGTTTTTGTTCTCCTGAAATTGACCACCAGCTCCTTAGTCTTGGAGGTTTTCAGAAGGCAGTTCTATTTGCTCCAGTCAGTAAAGGCCTCCACGAGTTCCCTGTACTGCCCCTCCTGTCCACTGCACACACATGCCACAGCAATGTGGCATGTGTGAGGAACACTGTAATCTGGACCATCAAACACAGACCTTGGAGTAGGTCTGTCACGATAAATTTTTTTTGAAGACGATAAATTGGCTAAGAAAATATCGCGATAAACGATATTATCACGATAAATAGTATTAGCAACGAAACCTATTTTTTATGTTTGCAAATACAAAATTTATGGGCTCTAAAGATTACATGGAACATGGGT
>JAPTHA010196441.1:0-11319 GCA_029814585.1 Gymnapogon annona | reverse complement strand
TTTGTGTCTTAAATGGAGCAGGAAGAAGTCATGTTCATACCGCTAATAAACACAGATAAATATCAGGAAACGATAACACACCTCTTCATCGTCTGTAAATCCTCTCTGAAGAAAATCACAGCGTATTCTCTGAGTTTCTTCTTCTTCCGGGTTCGCGTTTGTCGGAGATTCACTTGAACAGTGTTTCAGTGGGTGGAGTCACGATAAACCTCAGCGTTTCTTTCAAGTAAACCTGCTAGCGAGGAAGTTCATTTCACAGAGTATGTTACCGTAGTAACGGAGCCAGCGTTCAACTTAACTCGCTTCGTGAAATGGAAAACCCAGAGTTTCCCTCATCTCAGGGTTAGCTGACCCGGGGTTTGAACCCGCTTCGTGAAACGGACCCCTGGATTCAACCTGTACACACTCTTATGGATACATGGTGTATGACTATGGTCATTATGAATGTGGCTGGGATAGGCTCCAGCGACCCCCGCGACCCTGCAAAGGATTCAGGGGGTTGGATGATGAATGAATGAATGAATGAATGATTATGAATACTGTATATAGATAGATAGATAGATAACTTTATTGTCTGTTCCAGATAAAAACAGAAATTTTTCTTTTGGCACGGCTTCAACAAAGTTCACTACTCACATTCATGCCTCAACAACATTCCCACATGTAAGACACAGAACCATAAATACATCCACAAATACAAAATAAATGTGCAGTGTCATGGTTCTGCTTACACTGTGGCTTGGGCCGCTCCCCCTCCCTCAAGGGATGACACAATTACTGATCTGGCTCACCTCCCCATCCAGATTCAAAGGTGTAACGAGGTGTTCATCGTGACGGATCAGGACAGTTGAGTCAAAGTGAGATGGAACATTTATTTAGCAACATGCTCAGGTTCTGGCTCATCCAATGACCTCATCTCCAAGCTGCTCCCAAAAACAAGCAAATAAATAAGATGTTCAGGTTTTAAAGAGGAAATAAAGCTCAGGTCAAGTTCAATTAACCCTATCCCTTCATAAGACATGACCACAGAGGCCATTGTCAGCGCTCATGTGACAATGACCGATGCAATCGATTGCTTCCACTGATACTCTACGCTGGGAAACAAGAGAAAAGACATTTGTTTTTACTGGCCTTGGGTTCAAACAAAGCAGTGTAGCATGGATACCCACTCTGCTCTGCTGTCAAGGAAACACACACATCCTAAAAAGACTGCACAGAAATAGGGTACATCAAAGACCCATATCATCAGCACGGAAAAGTCCAGTCAGTGAACTGCACCTCTGTCAAGTAATCAGCTTAACAGTTTCATGCATGAATTACAATAACCTAACATCAGGTATTTTTTTTGTGAACTCTGACATTAAGACTCATTCATATCAGAGAAAACAACTTTAAAATAGCTGTCCACTGTAGTGACCACTAGGCACAAAAGGGTTAATATGAGCTGATGAGTCTCATTTGTAAAGGTGTTAATACAACGTAAAGCTCTTTCAGTTCATTTAGATCCAACGGTATGTTTGTGATCCAGGTCTTTAGCAGATTCAACCCAAACGGTTGAACTGCATTGGATATCAATGGTAGACGGTACATCTAATATAGACAAATGTCAGACTCATCTAGGCATGTTATTATGGATGACAGTGGAATACTGTTTGCAGCAGCAGGACTCTCCTCTTGATGATGTGAGCCTTGATCCCGATTCCAATAGAGTGAAGTTGTTATGAGTTGATCAAACCCATTTAGACATGTCTGATGGTTCATGACAGGCTAAAGGTCCATTCATGTTCACTTTACTTTTGTAAAAATAGGTTCATCTGGCTGAATACCACAACGAGGAGCAAGGAGAATGAGGTCAATAAGAACAATCATGGCAACAAGTAAGGAGGTTTTGTATAACGTTAAGGGTCATTGTCATTAATCTGTTGGTAGTTAGTCTCTAACTCAAACAGTCACTGTTTGAAAAGTTTAGTTATTTCTGAAAATTATTCTCTTCACATCTCAGTGGCTGGATAGCTCAGTTGGTAAGGCACCAGGTGCATAGGGGACCCGGGTTCGATTCCTGGGATGAGCGTGAAGGGATGACACTTCACCCTACTGCCTACTGTAGCCACAAGGTCTCCTGTGCCAGTCCCCAAGCGTGGATAAATACAAGGAAGGGCATCCGATGTAAAAATTCCTGCCAAAGCAAATATGCGAAAAGGCGAAAGTTTATTCTCTTCAAATCTCAACAATGCCCCCTGTGGTTAACGATGGTACTGCAACGCATTCTCCACAAACTCCCAGAGGACGGGCACAAATAGACATAATGAAGCAAAAGGACAGAGGCAAAGACATGATGAGGAGAGAGGAGAGACAGAAGTAGACGCATTATGAAGACAGAGGACAGGGGATCCAGGACGGGGAGCTGGGGGGGGGGCATCATTATTTCCTTAATCATGCCAGTGCTTACTTCAGCATCTCTACATCCTGCTCCTTGTTATGCCTTTCTTTCAACGCTACCACTTTAATATCTTCTTCTGCTTTGGCACATGTCCTCACAGACGCAACAGGGGAGGTTCTCCTCTGGCGGTTCCTCTTCATCTGGATGCACATTCATCTTTTGCCTCAACTCTCTCCCCTTTTCGTTCTAATATGAGACTTTATTCATGGATTCCAGTCTGATAATCCACTCCTACAGAAGTCTCCCTTTACTTCCTTTCATTGTTTCCTGTAAGATGGATCCATCTTCATCTTCTCAGGTCAGACCATGGCTTCATCATTGTTTCATGTCTCAGTTTGACCTGGAGTTCTTGACTAGTTGATGAACTGTTTATGTACTGGTCTTTTTGACCACTACAGTGACGGATGAAGACAGACACAGACAGACCAACACTGTCGGCTCTGACATGGATCATTGCGATCTGAAATGGAAGGCCACAGAGATGATGAAATGACGAAAGCGAATAAAAAAGCAATGTTAGTTGGATAGAATATGAAAATTTCTTGTTTCATGTTTGCTATTTTTTATTTTCATTTTATTGTAGCAGATAAAACACTATTGAGATGGAGATCTCCTTTACAAGAGGGACATGACACACCATCCCATAATGAAAAACAGGCTTAAAAGAATCTGCGATAACAATAAATAATTGTAATTTGAACCTTTTCCCACAATGCAGTATTTTTCCACTGAGCGAGGACAGAGATGAGAAAGAAAACATGAAGAAGTCAGTGCAAACAGACACGGAGCAACGGCGTGAGCAAGAACAGGCACCTTCCGTCTGACATGGACCTCATCCACATGTGTGCTGATTTTCTGAATGAAGCTTCAGTCAAACACATCCAACAACAGCTGAAATTCTACAGATGGGAATCACAAAAGTGCTCCATTTATACACAACCAGCGTTGTTTGACCATTTTTTTACAGCGCACAAAGGCATGCGACCCAAACAGAGCAGGACTCGAACCAGTAACCTGCTCTAAGTCCCTGAGCCATGGCCACTCCATTACTATTATCGCTATAACTGTTTTGACTGACTTCATTGCAGAATATTTGTGCATTTTTTTAATCACTTTGATATTGTTGAACTGTTGTTTTTCTAATTTAACATGGCACAAAAAAGAAACCGAAACAACTGAAGACACCATAGACATTTAAAACCATCAATAACTCAATGTGGTTTCTTCACTTTCCTCTGGAGTCACAACCTTTAAAAATTAATGTCATAACAGTTTGACCTCGTTCAATACTCATATCAACTGATGTGAATATCAGTATCATCATATCGTTTTTCATCCTATCCCCGTGTCATTTCCTAGATGTAAATTGGCCTTTATTTGCCTCCGTGCCTCTGGGCCTCATACACACACTCGTATTCAGAAACCTCACAGGAGGCAACCTGCCCTGTTCACATTCAGTCTCCAGGGAATGAAAGCATTTCCATGATGACTCGTCAACATGCACAGGCATTTACATTGGGTAAGACAACACAGTCAAACCCAGGTTACACTACGACATGAAAGAAAAGTGTGAAAGCCACTTAATCATGGACTCAGCTATATTTGTATTCAGGTTCATCATTAACTTCAAGGTTGCGTAGAGCTGAGTAAAACTGATGGGGGTTAAAGCCATTCCTCACTCTGCTGGCACTTTTAATGCTCTGCTGCTGTGAAGAGTTGAGCAGAACTCCCCAGAAATCACCTGTCACCATAAAGCCTGAGCCCTACAGTTATATATTTCCCTGACTTCTTGTAGATTAAGTGTCAAGAAACTCTTTACATTATCTCTTCAGGCATGTTGACCTTCATTCCAACAATAGAATTTGGTTTAGAGTGTAAATCCCTCCTGGACTCTAAGAAGAACAACAATAGAATGATAGTAACTGTATTGTCATAGATGTCAAAGGGTGAATCCCAATTTCTTTCTTGTTATTTTTCTTGTCGTTTAATCATTTTGGCTCAACTTGAAAGCATTTATGAATCATCCTTTAGCTTCATCACCACCCCCCATGTTTATATGAGATGTGACTGGAGGACAGCACAAGAATTCCCCATATAAAATGGACAATATACACCTGTTTACAAACATATTCTCTTGTTGAACATACATTAAATAATGTTGATGCATGTTTTCTCTCATGTTTCACACCTTTGAGAAGAGTGATCAACCTGATTAAGCTAATAACTAATTATGTCTAATCCTGAATTTGAAATCCTTCACAACAACTTCTCACCCACATGTTCCTTCTATGTGTCTTTTGTCATTTCACAACACCACCACTGGTGCTTTATTCATCCTCCCTGTTCCTGCCTCTTTCCATCCTCCCTCTCCTGCCTTCTTTAGGTTTTTATTCCCCTATGCACTACTCTGGCCTGAACTGTGATTGCTGTGAAGTTCCATCTGTCGATCAAGTCCAGAAATCTTTAAACCTGTGTTCCTTTTTGCACAAAATTCTCCTGAGAAATGATTCCTTGCTTCCTCCATCCATCCTTTCTGAAATGATGTCATCTGCTCTCTTCTCTGCTCCTGATTGGCTCCGTAGACCAGTCCAGCTGTGTCTATATGTGGTGGACTGTATTTCCGCGGCTGAATCTAAGACATCAGGCTTAAGCTTTGAACAGCCGTTGACCCTCCGGGATCTCACTTCTTCTTCTCTTTGTCTTTCTGTCACTGATGTCAGCACAGATTTAAATTTGGGGGAAGCCAACCACAGTGAGTTTGACTTGTCCACTTAAAGCTGGGTCTGCTTCACTGGTCTTCTCTTTCTGCCTTAGAAGAAAACATTCCCCTATCGTTAGGCATCTACTGTCTGAGGTGGGGAAAGTCCAATTCAATCAAGCTACCCTGGGAACTGAGGATCACATGCAGGGTCAGACTATACTTTAGTAACATTCTTTTATTCCACTGAAGAAAAAGAAAAAACGAATCAAACATATTCATGTCATGTACTGTCCAACCAATTCACAACTAGACCAACTATGTGGACGCTTCCAATACACATCTAC
The DNA here is from genome assembly GCA_029814585.1 of Gymnapogon annona. NCBI lineage: Eukaryota > Metazoa > Chordata > Actinopteri > Kurtiformes > Apogonidae > Gymnapogon > Gymnapogon annona. Next base: position 5,834 of record JAPTHA010196441.1, on the reverse strand, counting down.
AGGATGGATGGATTTATGGATGGTTGAGTGGATGAGTGGATGGCTGGGTGGTTGGGTGGGTGAGTGGATGAATTAGAATAATATGAGAATTTGATAAAACAAATATCTACTTGGAAACACGAACAAAGAGAAAAAATACAAGTTGCCAAAGGTGAGAGGTTATAGTCACTGTGAACCTATGTGGTCGTTCTTATGTGCATAATTTTATGCCTTACAGATATGCCTTAATAGGAGCAGGAAAAACACTCCTGTGGACTCAGGGGTGAACTGTATATACTGTACATCAATGGTCAAAGTTTAAAGTGTATGGATAAAAGCTGATGTTAGGAAACATCTGATTAGACTGGCAGTTCTCACATATATAGTAGTCATATACATAGTCCTTAGCATATAAACTGACATAATAACAAATGCAACCAATCAATACAATCTATCCACATATCTGGTGCAAACTGATACATTCATATAATAATTTACATCAATATATCACTGCAGACCTGAATCATATGAACCTTGCTGGTAAAAAACAAAACAAAACAAAAACAAAAAAAATTCATCACTTCCATGGAACATAAGTCAGGTTGATCATAAATCGGCTCATATACAAAATGGCAGATACGAGGGTTATACTCTAGGACAGGGGTGATCAATACGTCGGTCGTGAAGGTATTGTGGATATCGCATGACATTAAAATGTAGGCATCAGCGTATCATCCTGAAGTTAATGACATTTGTCACTGACAGTCGGTCTGTCCAATCAAGTCACTGAGCATGCGTGCATAACCGCGCGTTATAGCAAGCTATTGAGTTGACCAATGCAGACAGGATCCGGACGCCGATCCGGGACTGCACACGCGCGGACCGGACCGTGCTGGTCCGCGTGCATCTGGTCCGTGCAGGTCAGACCTGGGCCCATGCCTGGGTCTGGTCCGTGTCGGTCCAGTCCGTGCGCGTCTGGTGGATGCCACGTATAAACCTGTTTCTCTGTGACTTTTTTTCCTCCTTCATACTCCTTCATCACTTTCATCTTCGTCTCCAACAACAGTGCCTTCCTCACTTTCTTGGTGGAACTGCCATCAGAAGAATGGGACTTTCTCTTGGGGGTCATGGTATTGATGTACAGTAAATGAATATAAAATGTTACTGCGACGGTAAGTTTTTATTTGTTTTTTTACAGTGATGATTCTCACATGGTTCGTGAAACCAAACCCATTTGTGAGCCACCGGGAACTGAAGGACTTTTTGTACCGGATACCCTGAGGCTTTGGGTTCTGTCTGGGTTTCAGAGCAGGCTCCTCTTATTTTAAGCATTCAGCATGTATTGCCCCAGTAAACCATTCAGTCCTTGCCCAGACATGTTAGCATTATCCAAACAATAGGCTGCAAATCCTATTAAGACACGTTCCTTGTTGTTCATCTAAGTCCTCCAAACTTTCTTCTAAGCTCTCTGTATGTAAATAATGACGTGCCGGGTATTTTGTGGGCGCTTGGTAATACTGCAGTGTTTTGTGGAGGCTTTTACATTGTAAAGGAAAAGGATGCAGGAACTGACATTTTGATGAATAGTGACTGTTTATCTCTGCAGTTTGACCAAGAGAAGGTTTAATTGATGCTTCTGTTTTTTTTTTCAGAGCAAGCTGCTGTTTATGAGCTGCAGTCCTGCTCAGTCTGTTCTGTGTAGAAGGAGAAAGTGTTCCAGTCTCAGACTCAAAAGTCACCAAGTCAATTACTTTCACAACTTGGTAGTTTCTGCCTTCTTTCATCCATTCCATCGTCACTTTCCTGGAAACCAGAGTTTGATTATTGTGAATGGACTTTTGGAAAACAGACAGGAAAAAGCAAAAAGGAAACAGTGAAAGAATGTCAGGAAAGAAGAAAATGACAAATGAGTTGAAGAAAGTGATAGAATGAGGATGGAAGTTGAGGATTGAGCATTAGAAATGTTTATCCTACCTGTGGTTTTTCATATATACATAACATGTATAAGTGTGTGTGTTTTAGTGTTTGAGGCAGTTCATTCTCTATAGGATCAGTGATGAGAACCAGCATATTTTAATTTGCACGTACCCATGACACCAACATCACCCTCAGATAACAAAAACATTTTCAAACCAGACGCAAAATGCAAAAAACAACTCATAGATCTCAATGATTAACAATTATTTAATGGTGTGTATTGCAGTCTGAACAATTTCAAAGATCAGACTTATTTTGTTGTTGGTAACAATAAATGTGGAAAATATTTGAAGCGAGAAGATGCAATATTGGACGCTATAATAATTAGGGGTTCAATGAAAATCACATTTGGGACAAACTCAAAACAGTACAATGTGAAAACCAACAAAACAAATTCAAGGAACAGTTATAAGTCATGCCACAGAGGCCACAGTCTCTCCATAAGACCACCTTTTATCACCAGAGTGAGGGATTAGCCTCTGCAGCCTTGAGTCTGCCCGTATGTGCTGAGAGCAACTCTGACCCTCTTTTTTTTTCATATTCAAGGATGGCAGTGAACTGTAAACCATTAAAAGTCAACAGCGATCTGAACCAAGGATAGAGCTTTTCACAAACCAACTATTATCAACACCACTGGCAGCTGCTCTGAAAAGCAACATTTAGAGTCTGTGATGGGAAAATAATGGATCAGAATTTCTGAGTATGATTTATATGTCCTATTGCCGAATAAAGTAGGTTTAGTGTCTCCTATGTGTTTTTTCCAGGCCTCTCTCTTTCTCCTGGGAAATTGCAGGTCAGGAGAGGTGTTTCCCACAACAATGTCATGTGGAAACTCCATGTCTGATTGTTGTGAAGTTGAAGAGCAGTCTTTATCTGGTCAATCCTGTTGACTGTGTAAATTCTCTTGCCAAGGCAATAAACACCTGAATTGTTTTCAAAGACTCTAATTCATGTCTTGGTAACATGAAATTTCCACAACAAGTCGAAAAAAAGGAATGAGAAAAATAGTCATGTAGTTTGTTCAACCGGGTGTGTGGGAATTAGAGAATTGGTGGGTTCTTCAACACTAGCAATTTGCTAATGCAGCGATGCTTTTGACAGCGTACAGCTACTCTGTTGTGTTACTACATATGCTCATTTTCTCATTTTGTTATTCATGTTTCAAACCCTTTATCCAGTGAAACCATTTCAAAAAAGGTCTGTAATACGGCAACAATACAAAATGCAGGAAAAATATTCAAAAATGGAGGTGATCTGAGGTATAGTACATCACACAGCAGTATTATTAATGACAATAGCACTGATACTATTATCAGTGAGTGACAGGGACAGTGTTAGTGGTGTTGTGGTTCACTGTTTAGTATAATTCAATTCAAACTTTGGAACAAAACAAATAACCCAATGCCATTTTCCAATAGAAAACTGCATTGCTCAGATTTGTGTGTTCAAACACAGAAAGTGTAATGTCTTTAGTGTGTTGTTACTCATGGAGGAGGAAAAGAAAAGATAGTTTGTTTTAAAGGGTATCAATACGATGAACTCAGATCCCACTGTCGACTTCCCATACCCGCACCAAGGTGTAATCTGTAGTTATTCGGCTATTTAGTTTTACTCTGATGCTATTTTTCTGAAAATGAATTGCTATTTAAGATACACCATCATCAAAATAAAAACAACATTAAAGTAACATGTAATAAAACAAAAAGAAAATGCAGTCTGTATCGTTTTATAGACATAGTTATGATCGGACTCATAAGTGGATGATATACTGGGTATACTGGATGTTGCTATAGCCACAGGACTGAGACTGTGACTTGCAGAACACTGAGTGCTTTGTATTGAAATAGCTCCACTGCAGACTATTTTGAGCCCTATGTTGATGTGCTTATGTGAGCTTCCAGCTGCAGTCATTGTTCTTTAGATCAAATATTTTTTATCTCCTTTTGAGTGTCCCTTTGAGTTCCCTTCACCCACAGCAGTGAAGGTCCTCTTAGTGCTGTAGCTCCAACAAAACCATTGTTTGTAAAGCTCAGGCCACTATTGGACCATAAACTATAAAATAACACCACCCAAATCATCCGCTGACAAGGCTTCGGTGTTTAATTTAATTATAATACCGTCGGATCACAAACTTTGTGCAGGAGTCCATGTGCTCCTACCAGATCCATTACTTAAGGAGAAAAACCACAGAAGACGTCATACTCTGACATTACCTTCTGCAAGGGAATAATACCAGACTTATAGTTGTGAGCATAGACTTAAGATTTAATCAGAGCAGTAAATTATGATATGGTAAATAGAAGGTAGTTTTCTACAGAGGCTCCAACAACAGTGACTCAATGGGCTGTTTGTTTACTTTATGAAAAACTGGGACATACGATGGACTGAACAAACGGTGTCTGTCATTAGCCTCCATAGATGACATGCTTTATTTTTACAAGCTACTTCATGGGCACACTGATGACCTGGTCCCACCCTGGTCCTCGTGGACTGTAACAAATGTAAGGATTAAATGTGCGGGGTGTTTAACCTATGACATGAAAAGGTCAGATGTATGAAGGCTGACCAGAGAACCACTCGAACACACTGTAGGAAAAAAAAAAAAAAATTGGGATGTGACACAAATGTAGCACTGTGTCTTTATGGGTTAAAGATCTACTACAATACCAGGGAAATGGGAAATAGTTACTGTACATTAATGTACTTTCTCTTAGATGTGGATGCATATACCAAACGTCCAGTGTGTGAGACTGAAGCAGAATTTAGGTGGTCTAACAGTACTGATGATGTTTGGATGATTGACAGGATAATTTTGTTGGTTAAATCATCTGTGACATCAAACGCTAGAACAGTTTTTGCTATTTTTAGAGCCTTAAGTGAAGCATTTCAGTTGTGGCTAAGTGTATTGTTTAGAAGCACAAGTGCCTATATTTGGACAATAGCGTGGAACTGAGAAAGGGGGGTTGGACTAAAGTCACTAATCAGACGTTCATTCGTTAAAAACACAAATAAACGTGTTATGTTAAACACCATCAAGCACTTTCAGTTAGATGCTAAAATAGTTCAATGTCAACTAGCGATGGCCATTTCACGTAGAAGTACAAAGTGAAGACCCTGGTAATTCAAAGGGATGCTTTGTTCAGTTGTAAACAGAGCATACAGCCACTCTGACTCCTTACATTTCCTGCGTCTATTGATGGCAGTGCAGTGAGCGTAAACTACAGTGACATTAATCTTGAATGATTCCAGACTTTAAGTGACTTGGTTGTGGATTATGCAGGTGTGTCCAGACCTTGGTCACATCAAAATCACAGGGTGGGGATTTGTCTCCAATATGTGTGATGAACACAAATCCACATGTCACAAAAAAAGGTTTAAGTGTATTTAACACATCGATGCCAGTTGCATTCACTAATCACCTGTTTATAACTATTCACAACAAGACTACTGCTGTTTATAAAGACCTAAGTTACAAATAATTAAATATACTCTTTATTAATACTGGCAGGAGCTGGTGTAGTTAATTACTAATAGGAAACCATTGTAATTAAGTACCTGTCAACCATGATGACATCTTACTGATGTAACCATTCGACCACAGCTCCAGCACATCTGGCAGAAAAGTCTAACACCAAGAAGCAGGCAACCCAACAGACCTGACACACACACACACCTGTCATCATAGTAACACCACCTTAAGTCTGTGTAACTATATGTCTTGATATTTAGTAAACAGGTAAGAAAATCATCACTACCTACAGGTGCTGGACAAATCTGAGCGTGAAACTGTGAGGTCGAAGCTGTGGAGATGTCTTAGTCTAGAGGAGGACGGGGAAGGGGACAATTTGTATGTGTGCATAAGAATGTGTGTGTGAATA
>JAPTHA010196358.1:0-11325 GCA_029814585.1 Gymnapogon annona | reverse complement strand
TTCCCCTCCTTTCCAGGGCAAACCTCCACCTCTCCAGTTTCTCTTCTACCTGTTCCCTGCTCTCACTACAGATCACATTGTCATCCACAAACATCATAATCCACAGAGATTCCTGTCTAACCTTGTCTGTCAGTCGATCCATCACCATAGCAAACAAGAAGGGGCTCAGAGCTGATCCCTGATGCAGTCCCACCTCTACCTTGAACTCCTGTCACACCTAGAGCACACCTGACCACTGTCTCACAGTCCTCATACATGTCCTGCACCGCTCTAACATACTTCCCTGTCACTCCAGACTTCCTCATACAATACCATAGTTCTTCTCTGGACACCCTATCATAAGCTTTCTCCAGATCTCCAAGAACAGAATGCAGCTCTCTCTGACCTTTTCTGTACTTCTCTGTCAACATCCTGAAAGCAAATACCGTCTGCGGTACTCTTTCTTGGCATGAAACCATACTGCTGTTCACAGATACCAACTTCTGTCCTTAGTCTAGCTTCAACTACTCTTTCCCATAACGTCATTGTATGGCTCATCAGCTTTATTCTTCTGTAGTTACCACAACTCTGTACATCTCCCTTGTTCTTAAAAATGGGCACCAGCACACTTCTCTTCCATTCCCCAGGCATCTTCTCTCCATCTCAGATCCTGTTGAACAACCCAGTCTAAAAGTCTACTGCTACCTCTCCTACACTCTTCCATACCTCCACAGGTATAACATCAGGACCGAGTGCCTTCCCATTCTTCATCCTCTTCAGTGCCCTCCCCACTTCATCTTCACTAATGTTTGATACTTCCTGGTCCACAACATTCACCTCTTCTACTCTTCCTTCCCTCTCATTTTCCTCATTCATCAACTCTTCAAAGTACTCTTTCCATCTTCCCACCACAGAACTGACACCCGTCAATACGGTTCCGTTCCTATCCTTAATGACCCTAATGTGCTATACGCCCTTCCCATCTCCGTCTCTCTGCCTTGCCAACCTGTATAAATCTTTCTCTTTCTCTGTATATACTCCTGCACCTCCTCATTCCACCACCAAGTCTCCTGATCTACTTTTCTCCCAGATGACACACTGACTACTCTCCTACCTGTCTCCCTGATCACATTAGCTGTAGTTGTCCAGTCATGTGGAAGCACCTCCTGACCACCCAGTGCCTGTCTCAATGCTTTCCTAAAAGTCTTTGAACACTCTTCCCTTTTTAGCTTCCACCATTTTGTCCTCCGTTCTGCCTTTGCCCTCTTGAACTTCCTCACCACCAGACTCATCCTGCACACCACCATCCTATGCTGTCTGGCTACACTCTCACCTACCACAACATTGCAGTCACTGACCTCCCTCAGATTACACCGTCTACGCATGATGTAGTCTACCTGTGTGCTCCTACCTCCACTCTTATAGGTCACCCTATCTTCCTGCCTCTTCTGGAAACATGTATTCACTACAGCCATTTCCATCCTTTTTGCAAAGTCAACCACCATCTGTTGCTCTGTATTCCTCTCCTCGATACCAAACCTGCCCATCACCTCCTCATCACCTCTGTTTCCTGCACCTACATGTCCATTCAAGTCTACCTTTCTCCTCTGCATCATGTCCACCAATTCTCTACCTTTTCCTGCCATAGTTCCAACATTCAGAGCCACTACTCTCAGACCTAGACTCTTAGGTTTCCTCTTCTCTCTCTTCCTACCAACACGCCTTCCTCCTCTCCTTCTATTTCAATTTCCACCGGCACCCTGTAGGTCAACAGCACCGATAGCAGTCGTTGTTAACCCAGGCTTCGACCGATCCGGTATGGGAGTCTTTATTGTGATTTGCATATTTGGTTTTGGCAAAAGTTTTTACGCCAGATGCCCTTCCTGACGTAAACCTCTGTATTTATCCAGGCTTGTGACTGGCACAAGAAAACACAAGAAGACACTGGCTTGTGCCTGTGCCCCCTTGTGGCTACATAGTGATATTTATTGTATGACCTTTTTAAAAAAACACTCCTTAGTGAAGGAACAAGTACAACAGGCTGATACTGGACGGTGACCATACACTCAGACTAATTACTATATTTTTTAACTTCATGTCAGTTGGTCAATCAAGTGTTTCCCACAGCGGTCTGGTCCGGCCCGTGCAGCCGTTCACACAGATGGACCTGGCCGCTGATTACGGATGGACATCTGAACCCTAAATAGGCTAAAGATGCCCCAAAGGCTCGCCGCAGCTGCACGGCCTTTCTCTGACTAGCCCTCCCTGGATCGCCCACTGTTCCTACTCCACTGGAAACACTCGCTTTTTTTGCATGTAGTGCAGGGGTGTCAAACATGCAGCCCGGGGGCCAAATGCGGCCCGCCAAAGGTTCCAATGAATGAATTTGTGAAATGCAAAAATTATACCTTTGATATTTGCCAAAGTTATAGTTCAACTTGCACGTACAGACTGGGAAAAGTATTATCATAATAACTTACTCACTTTCCAATTTTTCCTTTCTGTAAATGTAAATATTTTCATGTAATTTTCCTGCATTCACACTCAAAGTATTATCCCCCCGAAAAAAAATGAACTGAACAAACACAACCTGAAATGTATGAAGAGGAGTAAATGTAATTTTATCAATATTGCACCTGTTACTACATTTTTTTGTATATTTGTAGCTCCACTGTGATTTGTAAGTTGCAGTGTCTATGTATAAATTATAAACTGAGGTATAATATTGTTAAAATTACAATCATTTCTCTTCATAGTTTTGAGGTTGATAATGTTACTCATTGATTTAAAGGACAGTTTTGTAAACGGAAACGTTTTCATCATATAAGGACAGTTTGGTGTTCAAGTTATTGATATTGTGTTATTATTTGACTGCTCTGGCCCATTTCAGACCAGACTGGGCTGAATTTGGACCCTGAACTAAAATGAGTTTGACACCCCTGCTCTAGAGAATTTTGTGTGTGTGGTAAATGTGCACGAAAGGCGAAGAGCACAGATTCGAGACCCCCCCCAGCTCATTACAGAGCCATGGGGCTCAGTTTTTGCCGTCCTAATGAACTCACGCAGAGATGAATTGTTAGCGGCACCTTTTGTTTCATCAAACGGTTCACACCAAGGGTAGGTGGTTTTGGATTTAACACTCAAATGCAGCTTAAAATTCACCACCAGTCTTGTTACCTTACCTCACCCCCCCACCCCACCCACCCACACACACACACACCCACACACACAGCACCTCCCAAACCCTGTCTCTGAACAGCTCTGTGTTGTGGCTCATGATATACAAAGTGGAGCATTACAAGTCTTTTATTTTTTTTATGTTTTTTTTTATTTTATGTCCTCCATACTTGTCAGAGAAAACACGTCGGGAGTACAGAGTGGTCTATCTACAGTCACCACATAACACTACAGCCACAATCCCAGGATACAAAACACACACTTCCACAAACACACCGACCTCCTATGAAAGTAGAGGGTAAATCCAAAGTCATTGAGATACCAGCTGGAAGATTGAAGGCCATTTTTCAAAACGAATCGACCTGTCAGGGTTTGTGCAGTTTTGTTTTTTTTGTTTTTTTTAAACATTTATGAGACTAACAAAAAAGGCAAAAGGTGGGAGTTGCACATTTAGAATACAAAACACAGAATATGGCTGAAACAAAAAAAAAAAATCAAGTTACTTTTATCCTAGCTCGTGGTTTTATTTTCTTAGTTTTACTAATTGGATTATTGTAGTAAGCATTGGGATAAACTAAATTAATGGGGTAAACTAGAATACTTTCTAAGCACTGTATGTAGTAGGACCACAACACACAGCTTAAAGTGCAATCATTAAAAAATACTCTCCAACGTGCACACACTGCCTAACAAATGAAATAGGCCATTTGTATACATGGTAAAGATCGTTTGTATATATGGTGTGTGAGGGTTATAGCACAGTTGACCATGGTTAGTAATTCAATAACAATTCAATTCAATAAGAGTTTCTACATACTGGTGTATTACTAATACTATTATAGTGCATTACTAATATTACTAATATACTAATATTACTAATATTAATATAATATATAAACTAATATAATAATACTAATATTACTAGTGTATTACTATAGCTAGATTAGATTAGATATACCTTTAATAGTCCCACAAGAGGGGGGGGGGGGTGAACTGGCGATGAACTGACAAGTCGCCAGTTCATCGCAGAATTGCAGAACTACTACTATTAAAACTTTTTTTTTTATTTAAATGGATGGTGTGCTTGGTTTAATTCATTATTTATCAAACAAACCCTTTTCATTTATGAATGTCTTCATGAAAAGATGAAGTCGACGTGAAGTTCCTTGTCCCTGTCCTAAATATTTAAACTTTGGACTTTATTGGAGCCTAAAGTACAACTGATAGTGGTAAAAAAAAACTTGGCAGAGTGTGACCAATATGTTACTCCCATGAAACATTTTGGCTTTGAAGAAAAAATTACCATAGATTCATTGCTTTTGTTTGTTTGTTTTTTTGGCAGTAAAAATGTAGAAACAGAACTTACAACATAAAGGGTGAAATTGTAACGGTGTATTCTTGCAAGCAGCATTGAACATGTTATTAAATCTAATCCTTGATTTAAAAAATAAATAAATAAAGCCCCTGGAGGATAACATTTGGTCTACTGGGAAAGTTGAAGATTCTACTAACATTACATTACTGTTACTGTTCGTTTTTCGCTGGAGGTGTTTGCTGTCATTTCAATATTGAAGGTAACATTTATTCATTATTGCGCTTTCGCGTGATTTATATAATAATGACTTTTGTTTGATTAATCAATGAATCATTGTTTGATTAATCAATGAATCATTGTTTGATTAATCAATGAATCATCATTTTTTTCAGTAATTTCAGTATATTTATTTGTTTTGAAGAGACTACCCACATGTTTGAAGAACACAAGTTATTATGCTACAGATACAGGTGGGCTGTGTGTCTGTCTGCATTTTGGTAAAACGTTTACATTGAAGAATGGGTTTTGGATGCCGTCTAGCATTTGAGCTTTAGCCACTCTTGGACAAATAGCGTCTACAGCTTTATGGTCATGGCATTTTTCTTGGATTATTTTCACTTTATTTAGCTATCCAAATCTTTTCTCTCCTCACTGTGGTGCTGTCATTCCTTTGTCAACATTAGTATCTATCAAAGATAAACAAGGAGGTGTGATCAGACACAAACACTAGATCCCTCTCTGTTTTCTTAATCTCCAAAAAGTCATCAGAGCCGTGATTAGCCTATCGCAATGGGATCCAGAGGAGTTAGAACTTTGACCTTCTCTGTGAACTTTTTTTTTTTTTAGCTAACAGATTTCACAGAAACGGTTAATTGGGGAAACAGGGAAGGTTAATAATGTTGGTGCACTCTGCTTCATGTAATATTCAAGGACAAAACCTGGTTAGACAAAAATGTGATTAGACTGGAAGGAAAGAGGTGCACCGAAGCGGATAGAGCAGGTTCATGAGCCCAGCGGGGGAAGGAGTTTAATATGAAAGCAGCAAGAAAAATGTCCAAACTTATTATAGTGTTTTATGTAAGAGAGGGGAAATCCACAGGAGGGTTATGACTTCTTCAAATTTGATCTGAATAATTTCAATATTTCTTTTTCTCCAAAAAAAACAAACAAAAACAACCATCAGCTTTAAAACTGCAGTCTTTCCAATTAAATGTGGACCTGAAAATAAATAAATAATGGCCCTGTATATCCTTGACATTTTGTTCACAGTGACCATGCAGATTATCCTAAATGGCCCGTTTCCACCTGTTGGTAACATTTGATCATCAGTATAAACAGTGTTCCCCTATACAAGCAAAAGGCCTACATAGGCTTTCCACTTTTTTTTTTCCTGCTAAAAGTCTGTGGTTAATTTAACCATAAATGATTATATTGGGAGGGCACCACTTCCACTGGCTGCGTTGGGATGATGATGAAACAATATGAAATGACATATAATAGGATTTAAAGGAAAGTATTGATGTCGTTGATTAGATGGAGGTCTCTGAACCTGGTGTAGCAAATATGATAGGAATGGTTTTATGGGGATAAAACCCACACACGGGTTTGAGTCGCTCTACAAATAACACTAATAAAACAGACCAAGTTGAAGGAGGTAGAAAGACGGAAGGAGAATTGAAATGTGAGCTCATTTGATGATCCTGAAATCCAAGATGGTGCCACAATAGGCAGCCTGTTACCACAGGTACCGAAACTTTTTCTACTTTATGTTTTTCTGCCTAGAATCTCGTGGTAGGGTTAGTTGGATTCTTTTACGACATGGACATGCAACATTTTTTTTTTGTTAGTTTTGTGAAGGTAGTACCCCGTTTTGCTGTTCCTATGGGACAACAGGCGATCTCATGAGCCAGTCTGTTGTTTACAGTCGGGATCAGCTGTTGGAGTTAGCAACAGCAGGTACTCCCGGGAGAGGGACCCAAGATTACAAAGGAATTACAGTGTCGGGGGAGAGGTTGCAGAGCTGGAGCCAAGTACTGGAGAGGAGGAGATGGTACAAACCGATCATTCCATCAACTCTAATGGGTAACGCAAGATCTTTACCCAACAAGATGGAAGAGCTAACGGCGCTAACCCGACTGCAGCGGGAGTACAAGCAGAGCAGCCTACTGCTGTTAACAGAAACCTGGCTCACAGACACCACAACAACAGCACACCTGTCTGGACTCTGTCATAACTTTGGATGGTGTTCTGTGTTTGTGTCGCAAATGCGTATGTCGTATAAGAATTCAACTGATGTATATCCGTCTGTTCTTATTTCTACTCTTTGTATTTGGCTGCGGTGACGCACAAATTTCTCTGTGGTGGGATACATAAAGTTCCATCTAATCTAATCTAATTAGAATCACTCACAGCCATGGGGCACGTAAAACGTTACGTGACAAGTTGTGTATTCTCACACTGTCATGGAATATTAAAAGAACATGAAATACCGAAACAGAGATGAGTGTGTGTGATTAATGTTGCAAAAGGCTGGATGGATCTGCACATGATTCATGTTGGTTCATGAGCAGAGCTGCGTCGGATCAGTGTCTGGACATGAAGACAGAATGAACAGTGGATATGTCACATCTGTTGGACCTCGACATCAGAGCCACTACACAGCACGACGAAAAGGGAACTGAGTCTGAAGCTGAACGTGTTACCTTCGTATCAGTGTGATACCCGTAACAAGCTCGCGGTTCACTGAATATAAATGGACTTGAGGCTGAAAAAGACACCACAGGTCGGGATTGAACTCCTACGAGGGCCGTTATGCATTCAACACAGACAGCTGCATTGATTAAAGGTGAAGCGTGTGTGTCACACCATGACAAACACACATATTCTGTGGACAGATGTCTGACAGATGACGTGTTTAAAAGCTTTAATGATGATGATTTCTTTTGGCTTTTTCCCTTCCGGGGTCACCACAACGAATCCAATCCGCTTATTTGATTTGATTGACTTATATATCCTGATACTTATTTGATTTGGCAGGAGTTTTTACACTGGATGCCCTTCCTGACACAACACACTGGACACTCTTACCGGGAATCGAACCCGGTATCCCCTATGCACCAGCCCAGTGCTTTACCAACTGAGCCGGTTTTAAAAGCTTTAATGAGAAACAAAAAAAAACATGAATATACATCGGTGTGTCTGTGTGCTGTACACACACATACACATCATTTGTCACAACAGTGAGTCATCCAGACGTTTAGAGCAAAGAAATAAAGAAATATTATGGCCACTCTGCAGGATAAGCACTGACACTTCATTTCAGCTGGCTGTTTAAGGCCTCACACACACACACACACACACACACACAGGCACACACAGACATACACACACACCCTGTCTGACAGCACTTATACCTGCACCCAGAGTTTCAGGACCCTGCCTCAGATATTCACTGCACAAAACCAACACATACAAGCGTGTGTGCGTGTGTGTGTGTGGGATTTGTCCCCCATCCCATGTCCTTTTGCATCTATACAGTTTAATGTGATTCGTTATTGCTCTGTTACATCTGCTCCTAAGGTGTAAACACCATAAAAAAAAAACGACAACAGGAAGTTTAAGTCTACCACCACTACATATGCACGTCCTCCAAAAGACATCTGATAATGTACTGAAAACTTTAAACTGGGGCTTTTCGATTATTGTATTTCTCAAGTGCTTGTAAATGTGTTGGATCGGGTTTTTATTTTTTGAGTATTATCTGATTTTTATGGTCATATTGACGGGCATCGTTGGGACTCTGAATGCTGACCTGCTCTGTCTGCAGATCTACAGAATTCAAATATATATACAAATATTTGTACATCTACAGATATACAGTGACTGAAATGAAAGTATGATTAAATACACAACTGACAACAAAACTGTCCGTATTATATTCTATTTTTGCTGTTAGATGTCATTAAATAATTTCCCAAAAAATCAGACCTTTAACTTTTGATATAGAATAGAACGGACTAATGTGGGTGGGGGGCGTGGCCTGATGATGAACAAATGTGACGGTTGTGTGATGTATTGTTGTAATGTAATGTGTGATGTAATGTTGTAATGTAATGTGTGATGTAATGTTGTTGTCTAACGAAAAATAAAAAGAAATATACAACAAAGAACAGAACGGACTTTTTTTTTTTTTTATCATTACACCCCAGAGTGTATCAAAATGAGGTGCTCAGGTCAAATGCAGTGTGCAACTTTCAGAAAATAAAAAAAAAAGTAGTACATTTTAAAATATATGTATAGTGATGGTAGTGCAAACACAGCTCATAATACTGTGGGAAATATTGCTCGATTATGTCCATCGTCCTGTGGCGGGCGGTCTTTGTGGAAGTGTGTGCATATGGTGGTGGTGTGTGTGTATGGGGGGATGGGGGTTTATGAGTCTCCTCGTTTGTTCTTAGATGAAGGTTGGACAAAATTCTGTCTGAACATTCACATTGTAACTGTGCAGTTTGGATTCGGTTCTATCTAATCTGAACCAATTCAGAGTTCCATAAAAACAAAACTAGTCCTTTTTAGACAACCAGTTGCATTTATGGGACTGGAGCTGGTTCAGCCATAGACCTCTGGTTCGAGGCTGAATGCACAGCTGGGCTCTGCTGATGCCGCGGCACCTGAGGCACAAAGCCTTAAACCTAATTTGGAACTGGTTCCGGAGCGTTAAGCCATGAAGTCGTGAATGCAACCCGTCAAATTAAAACAAAACAAATTAACAAAAAAAAAAACTATAGTCCCTCAGGTGAGGCTGCACTGAAAGAAATGATAGCAAACAAGACGAGGTGTTAATAAGAAATATGAAGGCAGAATAATAATAAAAACAACAGCCTCAATACACTCTGACTCCTGTGGTCACCTCCTCGTGATGTTGTGTTGGTTATTTTATACCCAATTATTTATTTTGTAGCTTGTGAAAAAGCTCTGTCATGTTTCCTGTTTTGGTGTGCGGACCGTTAATTGGCTCCGTTCTCTGAAAATTAAAGCTAATGTCGACACTTTCACTCAAATATTTGCAGGGACGCGTCCCCACTGACCAAATGCAAGTCTGCGCCCTTGACTGTTTGCTCACATCGTACTGGCACAGACAGACACAATGAAAAACACGACTCTGTGTGGTGTTCTGCTGTGATTAGCCTCTATGTGTGTGTACATCTATTGGTTTGGATAATTATTGTCAGGGAGGGAAAAAAGAGGAGAAGCTCAGGTGTTTGAGATTGAAGGGGAACATAGAACATTTATCTACAAAACACGCACAAACTGAACAATGCAGGGAATCACCGAACCAAAGCAAGAACACACAACCAGGCTCCAAGAACAAGACAAACTCATCACTAGAAACCAAGGCCTAGGCATTAAGGAACTTAAACACAAAAACACAAACCAGGTTCCAAATCACAAACAGTGAATAAAACAGGAATTCAGAGTACAGATCAGAGTCCATGAGCAAATATGTTCAGGTTTTTGCAGAAGTGGAGACGATTATGAGGCCACGCTGCTGGCTGGGCAATCTGCTTCTTAAATAGCAGTGCAATCAGCCACAGCATGGCCAGGTGTTCCAGATCAGGGATAATTGTGAGGCTCAGCCACAGCCTGTTCTGACCATGACAATTATACACCCCGAGCATTTATTTTCATGTGCGTTTGTGTAAAAACTTCATCAGACTCATGCGACTCCTCCTGGAAATAAATGTGATTTTTAATGTTTTTCATAATTTGTGGTAGCATCCAAATATATTGAATATAACTTTATTAGTCCCACAGGGGAAATTTCACACACAGCAGTGATACAAAGTGTAGAAAAAAGAACAGAACGGATACACAACCAATTGAGTTCTTGCACAACATGGACCACGTAGACATGATTGAAGTCCCAGAGATGATAACGATAACGAGGGGTCGTTAATGCGTCCTTCGGAGAGAAACAGCAGTGAAAGTCCGCAGCCACCGTTAGTATAGTGCTCACAGCTGCTAACCGCTAACAGTTGAAACGTGACCGTTTTAAAACTGCAACTCAATTCACATCCGCAAATCCCTCATTCGCACGCATCTCCAACACCCCCCTCCTTCGGTCCGCTCTCCCCAGTGGAAAAACCTACAGCTATATGTGTGTGTGTGTGTATTATATGAGAAAATGACACTAAAGCTATTCCATTTGAATGCAGTATTGTGCAAGTTATAAACTCTAATACATTATAGATGAATGTTAGTACAGGGTGCTTGTGTGGGGTTTTGAAAGGCTGTTTTCCAGACCTTTAAAGTGAAAATATGAGAGAAACTGTTTTCCATTCTACATAAATACTTTCATACAAAATTCCAGTGTATGCTCAAAGGCACATAGTAGCATAAGAAAAGAAGTGCATGTGGAGAGCAAAAAAAAAAAAAAAAGATTTCACCAACCAGTGGAATAGTTAGTTTGGACAAAGTCTTGAATTTCTTTTTTTTTTTTTTTTTTTGGGATGAAGAGCAAGTACCGAGCAAGTACTGTTATCTAAAAGTGATTCCTCATCTTTCAGCATTACTGTATACAGACCATTTTCTTACATTTTCTGTTTTGTGTTATTACATCTCTAATGTAAAAAAAAAAATCTCTAAATAAAATATAAACAATAAAAATAAACAATAAAAAGCATTCGAAAAAATAGTGATTTAAAAACAGTGCTGTTATAACTAAGTTATTGTTTATTTAATATTTATTATAGTTCATCATCATATCATTGGTGTCTTAAACCTATGTTTTTTTCATGGTGTGAGCTGCTGAACTCTCAATGGGACTATCTGGTTTAATAACAGGTTTAATTACT
>JAPTHA010196239.1:0-11334 GCA_029814585.1 Gymnapogon annona | reverse complement strand
TTTGTAATTAAGCTGCTGTTTTGAAATTTCCCCTCTGGGGACTAATAAAGGCATATTCAATTCAATTCAATTCAATTATTATCTCGACTTATTATATCCCTGCTTGATGTCTCCCACAGATAAAAGTTAGAGAATACTTATGTCTTTAATTCACATCACACTGAAGAGATTAATCAGACAAAAAAAATTGCTATGCTTTTTACTTTATTTGTCTCAAACTAACTTTAAGACTAACTTTTTATTCTTCCAGACATCCATGTCCACAATAGCATCCTGAAAGAAATGAGAGACGTTAGAGGATATACTGATGGGAATGTTTGAACTCTTTGTAATTATACTTACCCTTTATACTGACTTCTAATTGCAAAAATCTGTGAATGCAGATTTACGTGTTAGAGTCATATTTACCATTACAATTATACAATATTACTCCATATCTAAAACACAAACCTTTGTCTTGAGGTAGTCGGACAAATGCCATCATGTTATTACAAGCCGTGTTTTTCTGGAATTCTGTCATTATATCAGCGTCCAAGTCACTTTTACGACCTCAAGTGAAAAACAAAAGGCAAAAAGAAGCTTCACACAATGAGGCTTTTCTGCTTTTAATCTGAATTTTTTTTCATATAGGCTGAAGTTCTGAATATTAGACTGAATAGATTTTATGACAAATTCAATCTAAAAATCAGCCTTTCATTTCATGACTTACTGAATTTTGCTCACAATATTGCTGCAGTATTCAATTTGGTTTGGACCTTTTTCAGCTCTCTGTCTTATCTAAGACAACAGGACTTTGGACCAATCCAGACTAGAGCTGTAGCACTCGGTTTCTGTTGTATGTTCCGATTTCATTTAACATCATTTACTGTTACTAGTTTTTTTATCTGTAAAACTTATCAGTTCTACATTTTATGAATGTATTTTCCAAATGCAGGCTGCCTAATTGTTGTTACGGCATCACTAACATTTATTAAATGTAGTTCGATACCTACAGTTCTTTCATGCTCTTTTTCACACTTTTTCAATTTCTAATTTTTATAAACATGTTTAAGGTTACGTTTTCCCCCTCGAAGTTGGAGGGTCTTGGGGCTACCCAGGCCGGGAGCCCCCACACCAACCCACCAGGAAGGTGTGCCTAATCGTGGGGAGGGGGTGTAAACTCAGGTGGGCAAAAAAGTGGGCAACGCAACAATCCAGCTCACGATCCCTGAGGCTAAAGGCGCACGTGAAGTCCTTGGGCCAATCACCCATCGATGGATCCAACCATGATTACAAAAACTTAAACACAAAAGCAAAACACGGACGGACAACACGGAGACGACCGAAGACTACTGTCTTCCAAAACCCCTACAAGGATTGCTACTTGGAACGTGAAAACTATGTACGTAACAGGCAAATCAGCACAGGTGGCACAGGAAATGAGAAGATTGAAGATTGGAGTGATGGGCATCGCAGAGACCAGGTGGCTTGGATCTGGAAAGATAAGACTGAGTGGAGGAGAGACGCTGATCTACACAGGCCCACCGGAAGAGAGCAGAGTACACAGACATGGATGTGGCATGATGATCGCCAAGGAATTGGCCAGCTCACTGATAGAATGGGAACCCGTCTCAGAGCAAATCATCAAGGCCCGCTTCAAAAGCAAGTGTCACAACACGACCATCATTCAAGCATATGCACCGACGGAGGTGGAAGAGAAAGATGACAAGGAGGTATTCTACCAACAGCTACATGAGGCTATGGCAAAGAGAAAACGGCGAGACATCATTATAGTGATGGGCAACATGAACGCCAAGGTGGGAGTGGATAACACCGGTTACGAGGATATTATGGGGCGTGAAGGCATCGGTGACAGAAATGACAACGGAGACAGGCTGTTGGAGTTCTGCGCCACTGAAGACCTTGTGATAGGTGGCACAGTCTTCCCACACAAAAAGAGCCACAAGACAACATGGAGGGCGCCATGTGGAACATATGAGAACCAGATAGACCACATTATGATCGACAGGAGATGGAGGACTAGCATGCAGGACTGTCGTGTAAAACGCATCACGGATTCCGGTACAGACCACAACCTACTGATGGCACAAATGAACATAAGACTATCAAAACAGATAAAGAACTTCACAGCAACAGTGAAGTACAATGTAAACAAGTTTATGAACCCACAAGTGAAGCAGACATTCAAGATCACACTGTCAAACTGATTTGACATCTTGTAATACGGATCTGATACGGACAGCACTGACAGGGAAGATGACATACAAGAGGAGTGGAAGTGTATTAAGAAGGCATACTTGGAGACTTCCGAAGAGGTACTAGGAAAGAAGAAACGAGACCGCAAGGAATGGATAACGGACGACACCTGGAACCTGATAGAGGAGAGGAGAAAGAAGAAAGAGCGTATTGATCAAGCACGAATACGGAACCAGAAGTCACGAGCGACCAACGAGCACAATGAAACCAACAAGAGTGTCAAAAAGGCTTGCAAGAAGGACAAGCACCAGTGGGTGGAGGACATCGCGACGGAAGCAGAAGAAGCAGCTAGTAAACAGAACATGAAGAAACTGTACGATTTGACGAGAGTATTCAGTGGGAAAGGACAGCAGCAGAGCAAACCAGTGAGGAACAAAAGTGGGGTGATACTCAGCAAGATGGAGGACCAACTGAAGAGGTGGAAGGAACACTTCGAGGAACTCTTTAATCTCCCAGCTCCTGAAGACCCCCCAGATCTTAGACCAGCAGAAGACCCTCTTGAAGTGGATACAAGCAACATCAGTAAACTGGAAGTCAGAAACGCACTGAAGTCACTGAAGAATGGCAAGGCAGCGGGATGCAACCAAATTCTGGCAGAGGCTCTGAAAGAAGGCGGAGAAATCACAGTGACGGCGCTATACTCTCTTTTAAATCGCATATGGACTGAAGAAAAAATCCCTAGAGACTGGAGACAAGGGAGGTTAGTGAAGCTGCCAAAGAAGGGAGACCTCACAAAGTGCACGAACTGGAGAGGAATTATGCTCCTCTCCACCGCGAGCAAGGTACTCACCCGTATCTGCGACTGCAGACGCTGTGGAACAAAAACTGAGGGACAACCAAGCGGGATTCCGTCCCAACCAATCCTGCTGTGACCAGATTGCCACACTACGTATCATTGTGGAACAGTCCCTAGAATTAAACTCCCAGTTGTACTTAACATTCGTAGGTTTTGAAAAAGCTTTTGACTCAGTCGACAGGGAGACAGTGTGGAAACTTGTGGCACACTATGGAATACCGGATAAGATCACGAGGGTCATCAAGCTTTTTTATGAAGACGTTGAAGCACAAGCAATACACGACAGTGACCTCAGCGAACATTTCAGCATGAAGAGCGGTGTGCGACAGGGCCGTAGCCCAATCCTCTTCCTTACTGCCCTGGACTGGGTAATGAGAAAGACCACAGAAGATCAAAGGACTGGGATACAGTGGACGCTGACAAGCCACTTAGAAGATCTAGACTTTGCGGACGACATTGTGTTGCTGAGACAAAGCATCAGACATATGCGTAGCAAGATGGAGTGACTCGAAGAAACAGCAAAGAAAGTAGGCCTCAACATTAACGCCGGAAAAACAAAAGAAATGAGAATCAAAACGAAGGGAAACGCAAGACCTTTAACCTGCAGAGGAGAAGGAGACAGTGGAGGAATTTGTGTATCTTGGAAGCAAAATCACAAGAAAAGGAGGAGCCATGGCAGACATCAGTGCAAGGATCCAGAAAGCGACCACGGCTTTCAGCATGCTACGACCCATATGAAGATCTCGAAGCCTATCCATCAAAATGAAGTTACAGATCTTCAAGTTGAAATGTGGGGACTTACAAAAGAAGCAGTCAAGCGCCTACAAGTGTTCCTAAACAAACGACTACACTACATCCTACGACTGTGGTGGCCTCTCAGAATCACCACCAAACAACTACTTGAGAGAGCGCAAGAAGAACCAGTCAAGATCAACATCAGAAGGAGGAGATGGAGGTGGCTGGGCCACACCCTATGGAAGCCCCCAATCTCCATCACGAGACAAGCGTTGGACTGGAACCCACAGGGCAAGAGAAGCAGAGGACGCCCCAAATTATCCAGGAGAAGAGGCCTGGGTAAAGACTTGGAGAAAGTGCAACTAACCTGGGGACAAGTCAAGGCTCAAGCAACGGACCGAGAAGGGTGGCGCGGATGTGTTGAAGCCCTATGCTCACGACAGGGTGAAGGGGACTAAGTAAGTAAGTAAGTAAGGTTACATTTTATAAATTAATGTTTAATTTAAGCAAGTACCCATTGAAGGTGTAGTGTGTAGCTTAATGATATCTAAACTCCCTGTGATCGTAGATGAAAGCAACTAGAGACACAAAGCGATATATTTTTATATATTACAATTTACCGATATTTTTTACATATTACACACATTTGTAATTTTCCAAATCTGATAACAACTTTACAACAAATTCTTACTTCCTTTCCCTTTAAAAAGATCTTTTACATTGAGAAACATCCACGACATGCACTACAACAGGAAGGGGTTAGACTTTGAGCCTTTGTCTTTCTTTATAAAGACTACAAAGACTTTATAAAAGAAAAAACAAAGATGAAGTGGTTGTCCAGGCGACAAAGACACAACTGTACAACATGGCAGACCCTGCTAAGGATGACCCACCCTTTATGTTGATATGTACATTCACTGCTTATTCATTGCTTCTTATTTTCATATGAGAATACACTAGTTGATATGATGTTACACATAAAATATTCAATTTCTTTGGACATTTAAAAATGATGTGATGATGATGTTGGGGTTTTCTATATGTTAGTGTCGAACATATAGATGAACACTTAGGAGTCTTATTGTATGTACTATATGTACATTTCGTCCACTCGACTTACTGTACAGCATGAATCTATTGAGGGAGTCCTCGGTGCCTGTCTCGTTTAGAGGAGGTTCTATTTCCTGGAAAATGATGCAGTCAGAGCAGTTTGCCCACTGACCACTCCACAGCAGGTTCCTTCGCTGTGGTCTCCCTGGATCCAAAACACAGTATTTTGCTCAAGTAGTGGTGATGATTAATTGATGCAGGAGTACATTCTAATATTCAACTGTGCATGTATGGCTGTGGTGATACTGTATGACACTTCTACTTCAATACATATAAAGAAAAAAGGTCTTTATGTATTACTCCATTATGTAACATAATTAGTTGCTAACTTCATCACACTGATGTGTAATATTTACACTGTTTATAGTGCTGTTTACACTGAATTACTAGTACTGTTTACATTGCTGTGTAGTATTTTCACTGTTTATAGTATTGTTTACACTGATGTGCAGTATTTTCACTGTTATAGTACTGTTTACACTGTGTAATATTTTCACTGTTTATAGTGCTGTTTACATTGATGTGTGGTATTTACAGTGTTATAGTACTGTTTTACATTGATGTATGGTACTTTCACTGTTTATAGTACTGTTTACACTGAAGTGCAGTGTTTTCACAGTTTATAGTACTATTTACATTGTTACTGTCATCTTATTTATTCTTATTTATATTGTATTGCATATATTATATATATGTGTTATGTCACAGATTTATGTCATAGAATATTAATAGTTTTATTGTAATGGTAAATGCACGACTATCACTACTGAAAACTGCTAGTCTATGATCAAACAAAAAGCTAACATTATTTGAACTTTGTTTTTTTTTATATTGAGGAACAAGTTGACCATTGTGTGATAGTATTACCAAATGCTCTTTTCCTTTTATTAAAAAAGGAAGAAGAAACATGAGTGAGCAGACATATCACAACCTTTGACCTTTACTGAGCAAACAACGGTTTTGTTTGTGGACAACCCTGTAACTGATCTCTTAATTTAAAGACTAATTAAAAGTCAAATGGAATTTTAGGAAGGTTGTTTCTGTTTGTAAATGGATTTAGAAAATGCACTGACATTTGTGTGTCTGATTGCAGTCATTTGTCTTGTTGTTCAGCCATTAAATTCCTCATTCATTCCAAGGTCTTTATTGTCTTCTACAGTAAGTTTATGTCCAGAATAGAATGTGTGACTTAAAGGGGGAACTACGTTGAAAGATCATTTTAATCTTTCTTTGAATGCCTTTTCTTAATTCAGAAAGTTTATTCTAAAAATCCCCTCACCCGTGACCAGTTTGTTAGCAAACCTCCACAGGTGTAGGTTTTTTTGGTAAGCATTAACGAAATAAAAAAGCTACTTTCAGGGGCTTTTCCACTTTTCAACAGACAACAATAAAAGTATGGGGAAATCATGGAGACTCTATGAAGCTTGGGTGGAAAAATGGCAAAGAAATTTGTATACTAGGGCATCAGTAGCTGCAGATGCAGATGATGTCATATTTACCTTCCAGCTCCAAATCATCTCTGTCCAGATGCATACGATAGGTCCATGTCTGGTTTATGCAGTGATCACCTCTAAGAATCAAAAGAAAATTGGATTAAATGCATACTGAGTATCTGGCAACTTTATGCCCAAGTACATACTATGTCTCAATAGCATGACTTTCATTTTTCAAATAGTAACCGCTGCTCTTTCGAAACATCACTTCTCTTATTTAGTTTTCTATTCACAGACATGTTTCTGTTTCATTCTTTACCATTACACTAACATTTTTTTAACTGCTCTGTGAAGTAGCTTCGTGTATTGGGTAATGACATAGTTATTACTTATTATATTTATATATTATTTATATTTTATATTATATTTATATTATTATTATTCATGATATTATTATTATTATTATTATTATTATTAGTATTAGTATTATTAGTATTATTTACATTATTTAGGTTGTTCCTAAATAATGTAATGACTTTCATGGTCATTAAACTCATGCAAGTCCGCCTTAGTGATTATAGTACCAATAGAGTAGTGATTCCCTAACCTTTACAGTTAAACACCCAGATACATGGACATTTCCCACCAAAACCCAGGCTTATGATAATACGTCACAAGTTTCTTTGCTTTACTGACACTCTCCAACACTGCCACCATCAAAACTATATTCACCCACAAACACAATTCTCGAGTAGTTAAATTCAGAACTGATGTGTTAACTGGTGCATTTTTTTATTGTACCCAGAACACATTAACGCATTAACAGAAACGTTGACAAGCCGACTTCCATAGCACAAGTCGACTTAAATTTGGAGGAGTCGACAAGCCGCATGTTCTTTCTCTCCCTCCATGTCGATGTGGTTGTGTATTGAGTGCAGACTCTGCCTCTGATTTGCTTAAGCAGACAGTGTGTGTATGTCGGCGGCGGATCACACTGCCCGTGTGTGTGTATGTCGGCAGCGGATCACGTGGCCTGTGTGTGCACTTAATGTTGTGCAGTTAAATTTAAAAGAAAGCTGAAGGTGTTAGCCTTTGTTTTGTTGGGGTTCAAATGTTGATGCTTGTGTCTTGTAAGTGTACAGTGGTACCTCTACTTACGAACGGCTCTACATACGAAATGTTCAGGTTACGAAACGCCTCAATGGGAAAATATTAGCTCTAGTTACGAAAGAAATTTCAGGATACGAAAGGAAAAAATACGTAGTACGTGAAAAAATCGTAGCACGCACTGCTACGAAAGGAAAAAATACAGTATGCGCTACTACTCGCAGCTCCCAGAATTCACCGAACGTAAACAAACTGGTAGCTGCTCTGCCATTGGCCATCGCCTAGCATCTTCCCGGCATCCCATTGGCTAGGAGGGAACTCTATCTGTGTATCCCAGCAACCTCTTCATTTACCTGTTGATCACTTCGTGGACCGACGGGAAAACGAGTCTTTCAAAAAACGAGTGTTCAATGAAGTTTCCCGATTTGTTGAAAGGAATCATCCAGAAAAAATGTTGACTAGTCGGACTATCGCTCACATTTTCGAAGGATTGTTAAAAGCCTACAAAAGCGAATGTCCTTGGATCGGTTCTTTACACAACGTCAGATAGCAGTTAAAAGTTAAATGAACATCATTTTTATTCTTTACTTTATTCTTTGTTTTTTACATTATGTACAACTCTCATTTTATGTTTATTGTGCAGTAATCTAATTGTAACATGTATTTGTTACATATTTTAATGCATTTTTATGATTTATAAAACATTTATGTCCGATTTTTGCGGGAGCTCGGAACGGATTAGATCATTTATATGGAAAATGCGGCTCTACTTACGAAATGTTCAGGTTACGAAACAACTTCCAGAACCAATTAATTTTGTAAGTAGAGGTACCACTGTGCATTGCTACGTTGCAGTGAACTTTAGTACAAGCTGCTCATTAATGGACAGCCGTGTTTCCGTGTTGTTCCTCCGATGACAAGGTTGATGGCGTCATCATGACTTGTCGACTCGACTTCGACTTTATTGACAGATAAGTCGACTTGAAAAAAACTGAAGTCGTTAATGCCCTACCCAGTACAATTGATGATGATTTCTTTCAGCTTTTTCCCTCCCGGGGTCGCCTGATGCTCCAATAAAAACACAACCACTTCTTGCTTTTTGACATCAATAATTTTAATACAAATGCCATTTCACCCCATTTGTGGCACAGAAATCACATTACATGACACTGTTTAACTGAATTTTTACTTTTGGTTGTTAAAGAATTACCTGACCTTTTGATTAGAGGGTTTAGATGAAAGAACTTTGGAATCACATTAAATATGTTAACATTTACACCTAGAGTCCAGGGAATTTTTTTTCTGTCCAGTAGAGAATGCCGCGAGTCACTATGATGATCTCCCGTGAAAACACTTCAACCAAATTTTCAGAAAGTGATCAAATGAGATATGCACCAGTAAATACACTTTTCAGAGGCAAAAATAACAAGTGACCAGACAAAAACAATGATAATAGACATGGTGAAAATTATATAAAAGATGCAGCAGAATAAAAGACATCTAAGAAAGACACTTATGTTCTCAATATATCTGCAGTTGTGTTACTTGTTCAAAGCCACTACTGATTGTTATTCTAAATCCAGGAAAGTGGATTTGATATTGTTTTGACGATGTACTTTACCTATCTCATAATCATGAAACAGATTTTTTGGGGTTTGCATCTGAAAAGCTGGAAACAACTGATGTTGAGAATAGGATTGTTCACATTAGATCCATCGTGAAGCAGGGAGACGTAATGGAGGTTAAAGATTTTACTTGTTTGAGATGTCGGGATTTTTCCAGAGTCATGATGCAAGATGTGTGAGTTTGCTTCTTACATGCGCATACGTCCAGTCAGTAGTAACGTGTCATTGCCTGTGTCTTCAATGATGAACACAACGTTGTCCATCTCTCTAAACTGTTGGATCTCAGCCTCATTGTGACTGACTGCTGCTTTAAAGTGCCATTTCCCCAGATACTACAACACACAAACACACACAGTGATGGAACACAGTGTGAGGGTGGCAGCTATTTTAAGAAATGGGACCAAAGCTAACATCAACAGCCACTTACGGAAAGAATGAAGGGGGTGGAAAATGTTAATAATCAGTGTGGTCAATCTTTCTGCATAAATACTGTGCATTGCCAAGTCACTGCAAAACACTTGAGCCAGTCAAAATGTATCACACAAACATAAAACTAAACCACATTTTCTTTGGTGGTCCATCAAAAAACAAGTCATTCTTTTTGAATTAGGCAGGAAGAAATACTCAGATCAATAAAAGTATATCACACTCTGAAAATAGTCATCAACAAGGGTAAAGCGTGCATCAAATACCTTTTTTTAATTACATTTAAAATTATGCAAGAATTATTGGCAACATTTGCAGTAATTTTTAAAGTGTAGAAAGTACTTAGATTTCTTGTCAGTGTTTGACTATAGTATCTGCGGTTAGTTTCATGTTACTACTGGAGTCGCGTATGTTTCATGTTAATGCTGTATACGTTTCATTTTTATCTCATTTGAACTTTATATTCTGAGGATGAAAAAACTGAATGACTCTCTAAAAACCTAGTATCAAGTTTTTACAAAAATGGAATCTGTAAAACGTCAGAAAAGGTTATCTTATTACCTTGTGGGTGTCTTGTTATCTTCATCTGGGCATATGAGGTATATGAGTACATGAGGTCATAGGGAATTTCTCTATTCTTTTTGGAACACCTGCTTTCCAGTTTTCTGTCCTCATTTGGTTCAGGTCTGTACTACATGAGGTCCACAGTTTTACTTGTACTCTGGACTCTGTGCATTCAGAAATGCATTGTTAACGTAATAGACACAAAATTAGTGACAAAAAGCAAGGTATGTATGAAATAGTTAACAAAAGGAATAAATATGTGGTTCAGTTTACAGGCTAAATAAATATTAATAAATGTAAATATGATGCATGAACCTCATTTTTATAAATTTAATATGGACTTTTTCCAGTTGTATTGGCTAAAGATCTTATTTATTCTTAAATTACCCTTAATCACCCTTAACTTAATGTGAAAAATGACAGCAGATAAGAAACCTGACTTAGTTTTCATCTAATGATAATATTTGATAATGTTTCTTTTGAAAGTTGTCTAAATGGGCTTAAACTGCTTATGTGAATCAAATGTTGTCAGGACGATTACTAAAGCTAGACGCGATTATTGATACAGATTTTTTGGGAAATATCTGTTAAAACTAACAAAAATGAACCCATTTTGCATACATTTTTCAAACACAATAACTTATCTGCGGAATCATGTTAGGCATCACCTCGATGATCACCCTTTAGCTGCATATTAAAGCTGCAGAAAGTCAAGTAAAAAGACCTTAGATATGTACTAGAATCAAACATTTTAATGCCATCACTTAATGCAGTAAGAAAACAGGCTAACTTTCAAATTTCAGCATTTCTATGATGTCGAAAATCCAAATGTCATGTTGTTTCTCACCTGCTGAATGTTGGTGGAGTTTGCTGGCAGCAGCTCCGGGAAAACACATGGAGACAAGGTCTGATACAACAGGCCACATAAAGACACAAGATAAGAAAAGGTTTTGTTTAGCATAACGGCAGTATCAAATGTGAATATTAGAGATAAAATGTCTGACAATCCTGATCCTGATCTTTGGATTAGTTGAATGACCCAACATTTCACTTTGTGTAGTGTGTGGGCCAGTAAATGATTAATCGTCTGTCTGCAAGATACCTGAAATTTACTTTGGTCAGTAAGGACTTAGCCCTTGGAGACCTAGAATTATTTTTGTGCTGAATTCTAAAGAAATTTTTGGATACTTTTCTACACACACATTGATGTGCAGTATTCTCTCTATTTATAGTACTGTTCACATTGATATGTGGTACTTTCACTGTTTATAGTACTGTTTAT
>JAPTHA010196179.1:0-11344 GCA_029814585.1 Gymnapogon annona | reverse complement strand
TCTATCTATCTATCTATCTATCTATCTATCTATCTATCTATCTATCTATCTATCTATCTATCTATCTATCTATATTGTCAGTTTGCACAATAGTGACTACTTCTTCAGAAAGCTTTTAGGTATTTTTTTTTGTTCTCAAATTATATCCCTAATTGCTTTTATTGTTCTTCCACAGTCTAATGTTTGAACAAATTAAGTATTATGATATATGTATATGTTCTATTTACTAAAACACCCATGGTCATAACAGACAAAATATTCTTGGATAGCTGTTGGCTGTTAAATCTTTCTCTGTGGTTCAAATTATATTACATAGATACTAATGATCTACTTTATTAATATTATTTAAGATACATGATCTTGTTAAATATTACACCTTGCTAATCATATTTAAAGCATTTAACAAAACACTTCCAAGCAACATAGGAAGTTTTCTTTTTTGTTTGTTTGGGGTTTTTTACATTTAGAGAATGTACTTATGATGTAGGAGGCTTTGGAAATTTTGCATAATTTTCAATTTTACTATTTATTAATATTATTTGCTTTAATTTGTTACCTTTTAATGTAATTAAGCTGAAAAACTCACTATCGGTTGCTAATGCAATTCTCCCAAATTCAATTATTTTCTGTATTAGTTTTGAACTCAGTTCTACATTTATTGACCCTATTTATGAATAAATGTCAGTCATTTCTTACCGTTCATGCACTGATAGAAAAGCTCACCTAGTTACTTTACAATATTTTATTGTAGTTAAATGTTCCAATTTATTTGTTGAGTATTTTTTGTTTTGTTGCTTTTCTTAACTGGACAAAGTGAGGAGACATTGGTTGAACTCATTTCAATAGGTTTAGCATCTACTTTATCATATGACACACTAGATCACAGATTGGAATGGATCACATCTTCATCATGAAAGAAAACTGCAACCAAGTCACACTTTTAAGGAGAACAAATTATGTTTTTAATTCAGTGAATTTATTAAGTGATGATTTACAGTGTTTATTTGTCGACCTATTTTGTATAATTGTATTTTCATACAATCCCAGTAATTGGGCTTCATCTCAACAAATATGAATGGTTAGAAGGCTGAGCATGAATGATTGTTTTTATTTCAGTTCCAGCCTTGGCAATGAAACCGCATTTTTCAAATGGTTGTCCATGTGTATAGCCTGCATGAAACAAAACAGTATGAAAGCACAAGGGAAAGTACTTAAGGTGCACCGTTCTGTAGGTTCAGTGACACTTAGAAACACGTCTAGAATTTATTTTGTTCAACTAAGTATGTCTTAGAGAACAACTGTCACCATTTAACTTACATTTAACTTGTGAACCACCCCTCACCCTTTTCTCAGCAGTGCTGAGAAATTCTGTCTAGAAACAGAACCAGTGACAAAGGCCGGTCAGTCTAACCCTCACTGAGAACAAGTCTGACTTATTACTCGCTGCACAGACCAAACTTGTATTCCTTCAGTATTGGGATTTAATGGCTGCTAGGATGAGGCCATGCATCCCCTACACCCCCCACAGAATGCTATCAATAGCACAGACAGGAAAGAATCATTGATGGAAGACATAGCTCATGGAGTAAACAGGAAGAGAGCAGAATTAACCATATATGTATTTTTTACAGGATCACATGAGGTGCATTTAATCTTTGAATAGAGTATAGTATGTTGTCTTGTCTTGCTCTTGCGTGTACTTTATCAAAGCATCTCTGACTGACTGGTGGAAATTAATAATGTGTAAAGTCAGTCCATGAATTAATCCATGTGGAAAATTTACCAGCGCACTACATTATGTATGGTCCTTATACTCAAGCAGTGCTTGAAGGATTTAGAAGATGTGAACATGTGTGTTTCTCTGAGTCATGCAGTTAATTTATTTATGTGGTTTTTAATTTTTTACATTAAAAAATACATTTATTAATATGTTATGTACGTACATGATGGGAAGGTGCAGTTACTTAAGAAGAAATGACAGTTGAACTTACAATTCAGTATTTGCTAACAGATTAATAATTTCATGAGTCATTTATTTATTTCACCTTTATTTTCCCCAGGTAGGTCCACTGAGAACTGGTTCTCATTTACAGTGACAACCTGGCCAATAGGCAGCAAGTACATGAACACAAACATAACAACATAAAAGCTGGTACATAAAAGGTTATCCGTAAAAGCTGTTACATAAAAGCTGATGCAATTAAACAAGATGAGTAACATTAAAAGCACCCAGCTGGATAGCTCAGTTGGTAAGGCGCCTGGCTGGTGCATAGGGGACCTGGGTTCGATTCCCGGCATGAGTGTCCAGTGGGTTGTCCCAGGAAGGACATCTGACGTAAAAACTCTTGTCAAATCAAATATGTGAATTGGATTCGATGTGACGACCTCAGAATTGAAAAAGCTGAAAGAAACATTAAGAATCACAGTAACACAAGTAAAAGAAACAGATAAAATAGTGTAGAGACATAAAAAGTAAAATAGTATTAATATATGTGATGAAATAGATGTGATGTGTCTAAACACACATCACATCTAGTAATACACGTGTGTATTACTAAAAGCAGATGCGTTGTGTATGTGTGTGTTACTAGGGTCAGGTGCAGTGGTGTTTGATTTGCGACTGACAGTTTTGAAGGTGACAGTTTCACAGACAGTTTCAGGGTTGTTGCAGGTGGTTCCAGTCGTTGGCAGGATTGAAAGGAATTTCGGCCGAAGGTGGTACGGGTTTTAGGTACGGACAGGTTGATTATGTTTTGGGATCTAAGATTGCGATTTATGGAATGAATGTTAGTTAATGACCGTAGGTAGGGAGGGGTCTTACCAATGATTGTTTCGTAGATGAGCAAAAACCAGTGCATTTGTCTTTGGGAATGGAGTGAGGGCCAGTTTAACAGGGAATACAGGGAGCAGTGATGAGTTTTGAAAGGAACCCCAGTTATGAAACAGATGGCAGCATGATAAATAATGTCTAGTTTGTGGAGGAGGAAATTGGAGGCACACCTGTAGACAATGTTACCATAGTCTATTATGGGAAGAACCAAGAAGTTGTTTTGCAGAATGAGTGAAGGAGGATTTATTGTGGAAGAGGAAACCGGGGCGGGAGTTGACCGCTGTAATTACAGCGTTGACGTGAGATTCAAAAGTTAGCTTATAAAAGTTAGCCAGATACCAAGGTATCTATAAGTATCAATAAAATCAATCTCAGAGCCATACAACAGGGAGATTTTGAAGGGAGACTGAGCCTCTGATGGTTTCCTATTAAAGACCATACATTTAGTTTTGTTTGTATTTATAACATAGGTGGAGTCTGGAAAATGCATGTTAAAACTGACCTGCAGTGTGAACAACGCAGTAGACAGGGAGGGACTGGAAGTGTAAATTATGGAGTAATTATCGGTGTGAAGGTGTAAATGGGAAATGCCAGCAGCTAGGGCGATGTTATTAATGTAAATATCAAATAGTATAGGACCCAGTATTTGAACTCTGTGGGATACCTTTGGACAGGGGCATGGGAGTTGAAAGAAGTCCCTCAACCCTTGTGGACTGTAAGTGTCCCGAAAGGTAACTCTTGAACCAGGTGAGACACTTTTCAGAGACTCCAATGTCCGCCAACTGGTTCAGCAGTAGTTAATGGTCCACCAAATCAAAAGCCTTTGCCAGATCTGCAAAAGCAGCTACACAGTACTCCTCCTCACAGGAGGAGATGATGCAGTTCAGTATACTGAGCGTAGCAGTGATGCGGCTGTGACCAGATCTGAATCCAGACCGGACCTGGTTAAGGATACTGTGAGCCTCCAAATGATGTGACAACTGCTTGTTGACCTGCCTCTCCAAAATTTTTGAGAGACATGGTAAGATGGAGATGGGTCTGTAGCAGTTCAGATCTGTGATGTCGCCCCCTTTGAACAGCGGGGTTAAGGCGGCAAATTTCCAGTTCTGTGGAAACACCACAGTTTGGAGAGAGAGGTTGTAGATGCTAGTGATTAGAGCTGTAATGACATGAGTTGCGGTTTTAAGGAACAATGTGTCCAAACCATCCAATCCAGTGGATTTGTGAGTGTCCAAACAGAGGAGCTCCCTAAGAATGCCAGACTCTGTAATTGGTGTGAATGAGAAGAGTGAGTAAGCTGAGACAGGAGAGTGGATAATAGATGTTGGGGTGTCAGGAGGGCAAGTAAGGGTGCCTATGTTGTCCTGTTGGACACATCCGGCCTTAACTAAGTGTCTGTTGAAGTGTTGTACCATTTTGGATTTGTCTGTGATAACAACCCCATTGTGTTTAATGACAGTGGGCCCCTGGCCATAACCCGATGTCATGGGCTTTTAAATGTACATGATATTACTCATAAAACACAAATTGAAGTGGGCCTTCAAAGACTATCCTAAATACTGTAAGTACACAGGTTTCGAATAGGTAGCATTTGTGAGTTTCGCACGAGAACTGTCACAAGTTTAGGTTTAGGTCAGTAGATGGACTTTACATCAATGCAGATACAACAGCTTGTGACTCAAATCTTTCTTTTTTTTCTTCTGCATTCTTTAGAAAATCATATATTATTACATTTTGAGATCAGTGCTCCAGTGTTGAGGGATAAAATCTCTGCCCAGGAGGCAAACAAGAGACCGGAATCCCACAATTCAGCGCAGCCACTGCACGTGATATAATATGTCCTCTTGATCATCAATTATATGACCTCCAATTCGACTGTGTTTTGATTGAGCATGCTGTGCTATCAGTTTCTATTACATTCCTGTAGGAAATCAATAACAGAAGTAAGAAGTTCAAAGCAGGGCTGCAGGCGCAGGGCTGAAATTTGCATTTTCCTCACATTATTAGGATTATTCAGTAATTCAGGTGTAGATCTCAGTGCTGTGCTGTTCATATTAGTATTTTATTTTTTTATATTAGATCTGCATTTCCTTTTGGTCCTTGAGAACCATACTCCTGCTCGTTCTATGTCCTACCAGGTTGGTAATTGTGTTTATCTAATTTCTGAAGTATTAAATTACAGCATTATTAGTCATTTTAGACAGCTGTTAGATTCCGCTGTCTTATGAGTCAAAGCTCTGCACTGTACACGTTGCCTTGGAATTCTATTTAGACAAATAACTGTTGTGAGCTGAGGTTGACTTATACTAGGAAACATGAGTCAGAGGGAAATGTCTCCAAACTGTCACATCAGATAAAAAGAATAGGTCACATCAGATAAAAAGAAAGAGTAGGTTGTTTAAGGATGACAACATTATCCTGCCATTAGTTTGTGATATTGTAATACTATGTTGAGGCTGCATTTGAGAGTTGATGATTAGAATAAGTTGTCATTTTTCAGGGTGACTTATTCCAGATCCACTTTTTTGAGCAGTTGGAGAACTCTGATGTCTGGATTTCTGGACCCCTGGTAGCAATATTTGGCCCAGAATATTTAGTAATATGCCAGGATTATTTGGACGATTGCTTTTCCATTAGACTTTTTTTCTGCCAATGGTGGAGTCATTACTGTTCTGTTCATAGACTATGTACAGGGAAGTAGATGAGGTCAACCATAATTTAATTTGAAGCCATTCATTAATTTTTAAAACAATTTAGACCCTGAAAGGGTTGGTGGGTGATGGGGGGCGGAGACTGTCCTGGAGGTATTGCCAGTTAAATAGATAGAACTTTATTAATCCCCCTGGAAGGTTCCTCTGGGAATAAAAACACAGAATAAAAACAAAATAAAAAATACAACACAGAATAAAACAGTATGTGTGTGTGTATATATATATATGACACTTTTATTTTTTTATTAGTGCATCCTCTGCCCTTCGGATACCGATCAATTTCAACTGGTCTGGTACTTGATCCCGAATCCCAAAGTCTATGACCAGCTCCTTGGTCTTGGAGGTGTTGAGCTGCAGGTGGTTGGCGTGGCACCAGACAACAAAGTACCTCACTAGACTCCTGTACTCCTCTTCCTGGTCATCCCTGATACACCCCACAATGGCCGTGTCATCTGCATACTTCTGGATGTGACACAGTTGTAGCTGAAATCTGAGGTGTACAGAGTGAAAAGAAGTCCAGAAACATAATCCTGGCCGTGCTACTTCCCCTGCCCAGGTGCGAATGGGTGCGGTGTAGGAGGTACAGGATAGCGTCCTCCACCCTACCCCAGCCTGGTAGGAAAACTGCAAGGGGTCCTGGGCATGTTGTACTTGGGGATTGAGGAAGTTGAGGAAGAGCCATTCCAGAGTCTTCATCAGGTGTGACATGAGTACCACTGGTCAGAAGTCATTCCGCCTGTTGGGCCAGTTCTTTTACGGATACAGTACTATGCAGGACGTCTTCCAAAGGGTAAACACTGTCTCCAGTTGTAAACTGAGGTTGAAGACTCATTGTAGAGGCTCTCCCAGCTCTGCGGCACAGGTCTGCAGGGCTGTTCAGTAGGCGAGGGCACACATTATCTGGGCCTGCTGCTTTCCTGGAGTGAAGTTTCCTCAGTTGTTCCCTGACTTGGTTGGTTGTGACGATAGGACAGGGGTGGGAGGAGGGAGGGGGGTATGCCACGTTGGTGGTTGTTGGTGGGTTTCCACATTGGTGGGTGGAGGATGGTCTGAGGAAAGGAGGAGAGGAGGGGTTGTGAGCTGGTCAGACCGGTTGAAGAAGTGGTCCAGTTCATTTTCCACAGTGTTCCTCTCAGGGCTGGGTTTGATGTTATGGTCTATGATGGTTTTAACACCATCCCAGACCTCCCTCATGTTGTTCTGCCCGAGCTTCTGCTCCACCTTCCTCCTGTAGGCATCCGTGGCCTCCCCAGGCAGTGTTTCACCTCCCGTTGTCCTGCTTTCATCTCCTCCTTGTTGCCACTCTTGAAGGCTTTCTTCTTCAGGTTGAGAATAGCTTTGACTTCCTGCTTTACCCATGGTTTGTTGTTAGGGTAACACCGTCCTTCACAGTCCTTCAAGGCATCCTCCATCTTGGGGGTCCATCGCCTGATGGAGTGTGTGACAACAGGTTGCCTTCGGACTAATGGAATGTACTTCGGCTCCAAGTACACCAAGTTGTGGTCTGACTTCCCCAGTGTGGGTAGGGGGGGGGGACCTGTATGCATGCTGCACGTTGGTGTACAGCAGGCCAATGGTCCAGTTGTTCCATGTGGGAACTGAAGAAAAGTAGCCGGAGTAGAGTCCAGTGTGACATGATTAAAGTCTACAGATATTATTATGAGGGCCTCAGGGTGTCACGTCTGCAGTCTTGCTGTTATTGTATGGATCTTCTCACAGGCAGTATTTGCATCAGCCCTTGAAGGGATGTAAACATACACAGCGATCACGTGACTTAGCTCCTGGGGCAGATATTATGGTCGCAGGCTAACAGCCAACAGCTCCAAGTCCAAACAGCATTAAACCGCCTTCGCGGATACATGGCCTCGACTGCACCATCAGTTGTTAATGTAGATGATGAGTCCCCCACCTTTGCTTTTCCTGTAGGCTTTAGTGTCTGTCAGCTCCCTTATCAGCACACTTGTCCGTTTAACCATGTTTCCATTAGCTTTAGCAGGCAGCAGTCACGGTAGATCCGCTGGTTGTTAAAAGTGAACAGCTTGTCGATCACATTAGGCAGCAAGTAAACGTTCCCCGTGATTATTGTTGGGACGGAAAGTTTAAAACTTGCACCCCCGATATCTCCTCTTTAGCTCAGATGGGATGGGGTGTCAGACTCCAATCTGTGTCCCTGTCCTCAACGCCAGCAACTCCTCTCTCGTATAGACGGAAGACCTGGCTTCCAAAGTCGGGTCCATAGGATTCATAGGATACCAGAGCAGAGCGAGAAATTAAAAAAAAAAAAGTAGTAAAAATAAAAGAAAAAAAATCAATACGGTGATACGGAACAACTTGAGAGGCAGCCATTTCTGCAGCGCCATCTTGTCATTGCTAGCTTTACACAGTTGATCAAATGGTTAATGTACTGCTCTTATATAGCACTTTTCTCCACGTTATGGTACTCAAAGCACTTCACAGTGACTCACATCTACCAATTCACACACCAGTGTACCCCACTGGGAGGAATTTAGGGGTCAGTGTCTTGCTCAAGGACATTCTGACAGGTGGACAGTCAGAGCCAGGATTCTGACCAACTGAGCCACAGCTGCCAGTTGGTAGCAATTCAATGCTTTAGTTTACAATTTGGCCTTTAGACTGACCATATTCATTATTATTATTTTATAAGAACAACTCCAGTTCAGTGAGGAGGCCTGCTTATGCTCCACTCATTTATTGACTTTGTAATAAAAAAAACAAACTTCATCAGGTATTTCCAGAGAAAGTAATTTTCCAGTCTTATAGAGCCTACTGAATCCTAGCAGAGTCAGGCTGTTTGTATTATTCTATACAATGTACTGTATTTTTCCACACTTGGAATGTCCAGCACACCAGCAAAATAACGATTACCCAGTTTTGTATGTCAGTATATTTTCCTAACACAAACCGTGCAATGTTTGTTTGATACTGTTAATTGAGTTTTGGGTCACTGATGATGATGATGATGATGATGATTATTGTTATTATTATTACTGTTGACTCGGTGATGACAGTTTACCAGAGGTGTGACGGATTATGAAGTTGAAGACACCACACAATCCCAAACCAAAGTTTACCTAAGCTTTACAGGCTTATGTCAACTCTGGTACTGTTCTAAACCTAGGTACAGGACAAAACCTAGTCATGACCCTCTACTGAGGCTGACATTATCTATATGATTACACTTGACCTGACTTGGTTCTCACATTGTCCACGTCTCTACGGTGTTTTCTCACCGTTTTGCCGACCACATATATTACCTCAACACTGCTGGCTCTTTCTTTATCTCAGCATTGCTACATCAAATTTTCATTTACATCTGTACACCCATGAGATCACGTTAAATGGTGCGTTGCCCCCTCTGGCATGATAATCTTAACACTTATCCTAACATTGTGTATGTGCATGCTTGAGATTAAAGAGGAGATGCCAAGATTCACCATGTATGCACCATTAAGACCACTTGGTCAGGTCTCCTGTAGTGTGACCCTAAACACACCACGAGTGTGCTACTGCGGCCCTAATTTTTACAATGAATTTCTCTTTAAAGATGGCCAACAGTATGATTAATTTCACCATACATGTGATTCATAAGAAAAGTAGATGATCCACCCTGTCACAACAAAAAGAGAGACATGCTAAGTATTTGTTGTCTTGCATAGACACTGTTATGTAAAATATTAATGTTGTGATGTCAGTTTTACTATTAACACGGCTGCTGTGTTTTTTTTGCTCTCCACTTACCTCATGCATGAATCATAGCCATTACTCCTCTTCTTTGGATGATGTGCTACAACCACAACCTGTTAATATGAGCAAGGTAAAACAACCACCACACAGAGGTTTTAAGTAGGCGGACATTGCTCAGCACTGTTTCATCGGCTCGATTTGTTTTCATTCTAGGAATCAGGGGACAGTGAAGGAATTTTGCAAAAGCACAGTCAATGAGGAACTAAAAAGAAGAGAAACACTAAATTATTTGAGAATTTTATAAAAAGCAAGAAGTCATAGGTCGGGCTTTTAAAATCAAAGTGAGTTTTTCTCATTGGACACCTGTTATTAGTCACTGGGAGAGTCTTTCAGCTCTTTTATCTGAATTTACACCAGCACCATCCTCGATGAGCACCTAATTTTCTACTCACATCACTCCTCATAATATAACATTGCCAGAGCAAAGCAAACCAACAATCAAGCATCATGCAACATGTTTAAAGTCAAAAGGAAAAATGTTTAAGTACAACAACGGAGAAAAGTTCTCTAATATTCTTGACTTTTCAGGGACATCAATTTCAGATACATCCAGAAGGACCCAAACGCATCAAATGGTCACCAACAAAACAAGGTATTTACAATTCAACAAGATCAAGAAATGTTTTAAGTATGTCTTAAAGCTGTGTATGAATTATATTCCTTTTTTTCCATAACATTTTTAAAACTGCAGTAGTTTCCTAATTATCAGTCATCCCTGAGTCTGTCCATACTTAAACACCCGAATCGCTAAGGTCACATTGAAAAATTTTGAAGATGACTCTGTCATAAACACAGTGTACATAA
The DNA here is from genome assembly GCA_029814585.1 of Gymnapogon annona. Taxonomy (NCBI): domain Eukaryota; kingdom Metazoa; phylum Chordata; class Actinopteri; order Kurtiformes; family Apogonidae; genus Gymnapogon; species Gymnapogon annona. Next base: position 1,234 of record JAPTHA010196179.1, on the reverse strand, counting down.
CACCCAAACGTCACTAGGGCCTTTTTAGTAAATTTGTTGTGAATTGCACTGTGGAGATGTGTAGTCCAGGCATCATCAATTTGGTTTGTCTCCTGGTGAGTGTTGAACCCGAATATGGCCTTTGCCTCCATCCTCCAACCCTGACGGACTGGATCATTTTACCTGCAGTGATCTGGATGGTTTTGTGAGAAACCACACCCACTTGGTCAATCTAATGTCATCAATAATATCACTTATGAATCTAATCAAAGGCTCAGAACGACACATCAGAAACTGTGAAAACTATTCAGGCAGATTAATTATATGTAAGAAGAGCACTTGAAATAATTAATTGACATGTGTTTTGAATTTATACTCAAAGCATACACCCCTTGAATGTGACACATCACTTTCATGTAGTTTTTCTTACATTCTTGACCTCTCTATTCCAAAAGAAAGCCACTTTCAATTTAACTTCAAAGTCCCAAGGAAACAACCATTTTTTGTGTTCAAGGCATACTGTATAACAAAGTGCAATTATTGTGAGTTTTATAAAAGCATAAACAATGATGCCTCTAGCCTTATCTTTTTTTTTTCTACAATAAACTAAATGGGGCATCACAAATTTGACAATGGTTGTGAACATGTGTGATGACTTTAGGTCATTTCTAACAGCAGTCAGTCAAGCACATGGGTTCACATTATCATAATGCTGTTTTGCCCACCACTAAAAGCTTCACATAACAAAACACTGGAGGCAAACATTGTGATGATGGTAATGGACATGTACTTTATTCACACAACTTTAAAAGAAATGGCTAAAAATTAAGAGAAAATCTGTTTATGAAGTAACCATGTATCCTTTTCAGGGTCGTGGGGGACACTGGAGCCTATCCCAGCTACTCAGGGTGAAGGCAGGGGGGGACCCTGGACAAGTTGCCAGTTCATCACAGGGTCATCATTCATACAGGGATGGGCAAGGTAGGTGAAGTGTCTTCCCCAAGGACACAACGACACATAATCGAGAGAGAGCGGGAATCGAACCGGCAACCCTTCGGTTACCAGACGACCTGCTCTACAACCCGAGCCACATTCATTTAACTAAATCAAACAGATCAGTAGCTGTTAAATATCTTCTTCTTCTTCTTTTGGCTTTTCCCCTCAGGGGTCGCCACGGCGAATCACTGTCCTCCATCTAACCCTGTCTTCTGTCTCCTCTACTCTCACACCAACTACCTTCATATCCTCTTTCACT